>JAOVVI020006986.1:0-10335 GCA_028571085.2 Nepenthes alata | reverse complement strand
ACCTACAAACACTCTCTACATTCACTTCTGCATCCTTTGCATACGCCATCTCATTTCAGAAGGCCAAATTATTGACTTGAGTATCGAAATATTTTCGGTGAAACCACATCTCACTGTCACCTGACGTCTCGTTTGAAATTTCGGTGTGCCGGACCCAAAGCTAGGTGAACAGAGACTGAAATCCAACGAATTACTTGGTCTGAATCTGTTAAAGTTTGGATCCAGGACACATTATTGGCGTCGTCTGTGTAAACTTAACAAAAAACTAACCACTTTCATCTTTACAACGCTCTTATCTTCAAAGCAAGAATCATCATGGTGTACACCATAGCATAGGTTAGCATTCCCACCGGAGACACCGCCTCCTTGGACCAGGACCACTTTGCTGGTAATCAGGCCAGAGGAGTGCCAGCACTATTTTTTCAGAACTTGACGGAGCAGATGAACAATATAAACAAAATGCTCCTGATACTCTGCACTCACAAGGGTAAGAAGAAGCAGCGGACTCCGCCTTCCACTGCCCCTGCCCAGGCATCCAGGAGAGGAGGTCAAAGGAAGAGGAAGCCGGCCAAGAAAGTTGTGAGGTCGGCTAACTCTCACACTCCAAAGTCCTCCAATGCTCAAAGTCATCCCAGGCAAGAGGGGCGCCTGGCCAATAGAATTCCAGATGAGAGTCCAGAATGAAGGAACCCCCGATATTTTTGGGACGAGCCAAGGCCTCGGGCTTAGGAGAGAGCCACCCGGAGTAAGCGATCTGTTAGCAGTAATAGTCGATCGGCTACGTGTTGTACCGTCGAAAGAACGGAGTTAAGAACTTATCTCAATTCTAAAAGATTTGAGAATGCCTCGCGAGTGGAGGAAAAAGCTAAGGAGATCCAGATCCACATATCCAAGGATGACAACGGACACGCCACAGATTTGAAAAGGTCTCCATTCGCAGCTGAGATCTTAAACCGCCAGTTGCCGGCTAAATTCAAGATGCCTACACTGGATTCTTACGATGGGAGCACTTATCTCATGGACCACCTTGATCGCTTCCGCATCCATTTGAATCTCCAGGGCCTGGAGACTCGACGATGTGCCAGTGCTTCCCACTCAACCTGAAGGGAGACGCTCGGTCTGGTTCCACTGGCTCCCATCAAACTCGATCTGAAACTTCTGGGAACTCATCAATCTCTTCCTAACCCAATACGCTTCTAGCCTTCGGGAAGAGAAACATTCTTGACATCTCTCCCACATCAAGTAGAGATAGGGAGAGAATCCAATGAAGTTCCTAGAGCACTTCGTAGCAGAGGTTAGGAGGATCCCCAGGCTCACAGAAGAGATAAAATTTGGCATTTTCATCTCAGCCTTGATGTATGAAGACTTCTTCAAGCACCTGGCCCACAAGAACTCACAGACCTTCTGGGAAGCAAAGTCGATCACTAGGGCTTATGCAGCCACCCAGGAGGTTAACGAGGCAAAGTGTCCCGAGAGGACTGACCAAACTCGCTCTTTTCCATCTAACGGAAAGAGGAAAAATAGCGACGGAGACAATCCTCGCAGAAAGCGGCACATGACAGGAGCAGTGGACCGCAAGGAGTACAGGCCATTTAACCTGACTCCCCTCAACAACACTCAGGCCAACGTCCTCACATAGATTCGTAGTGAAAAGTTTCTTAGGTGGACAAAACTACTGAAGAATATGGAGGGAGGAAATTCAGCTATGTAATGCAATTTTCATCGATCTCTAGGGCACACCACGGAGGATTGCAAGACACTCCAGCGGGAGATTGAGGAGCTCATTCGGAGGGGCCATCTTGCTAGGTTTATCAAGAACTCTGGGTAAAATTCTGGCACCTCATGTGGGAAAGGAACAGATCCATCCCAGCCATGAAACTGAGTCATAGATGGCATGGTCAACATGACCATAACCAGGCCGATCAGGACCCCAGCAGATCACAAGGAACGGTAAGCGAGGCGAAAGAAGCAGAAGACAAAAAAAATATCATTAGCTTTAGTGATAATGACAAAAATCATGTAATTTTTCCACTACTGATCCCCTTGTTGTATTTGCACTCGTTTTAAATGGTAATGTGGACTACCAACTGAAATAAATTTTTACTGATGATGAAAACTCCAAGGATTTGCTCTATCTCGATACTTTCTTTAAACTCGAATTAAAAAAGTACCAACTGAAACCTGCCGAAGGACCATTATACGGCCTAGACAACGAGCATGTGGTTGTCCAAAGAATGATCCAATTAGAAGTCACCCTGGGCACGTACCCAAGAACAGCGAGTCAAACACTCACCTTCTTGGTCGTTGATCTGTTTCCCATGTACAACGCTATCCTAGGTTGGCTGTGCCTAGCAGAGTTTAGAGCTGTCATCTCAATACCGTATTTAAAAATAAAGTTCTAATAGCATGTGATATCGGTGAAGTGTTGGGTGATTTGGTCACTGGACGGACATGCTATATGTCCCAAATCGCTCCAAGCAGCAGCGGACGGACTAAGGAAAACTGGATCATCGAAACGAAGCAACCTTGCAGTAGGCGCAGCCTGACGAGACAACCGATCTTGTACCACTGAACCCGGAAGACCTAAAAAGGTGTGTACAGATTAGAAGCTCACTCGTCGGACCGCTACGCGACAAGCTGATCACGTTCTTAAGACAGAACACTGATATCTTCGTATGAACACCCGCCGACATGCCTAGGATATCGGATGGAGTAATGGTCCAGAAGTTGGGCTTCAATCCTAACCGTAAACCTATCAGGCAGAAGCGGATGAACTATTCCGTGAAAAAGCTTGTCACCATCCAAGAAAAAGTGAAGAAGCTTCTAGATGCCGGCTTCATTAGGAAAGTCCAGTACCCAGATTGGCTTTCCAACGCCGTCCTGGTGAAGAAGAGCAATGGGAGATGGCGTATGTGTGTCGACTTCACCGACGTCAACAAAGCCTACCCAAAAGATAGCTTTCCTTTATCTAGGATCGACCTGTTGGTAGACTCAACTTCTGGACATAAGCTACTAAGTTTCATGGACGCGTATACGGGTTACAACTAGATCTGGATGAGCCTAGAGGATTAGAAGCACACCTCGTTCATGACCGACCAAAGCACTTACTACTATAGGGTCATACCTTTCGGTATGAAGAATGGTGGAGCTACTTATCAAAGGCTCATGAATAAGATATTCGAAAAGCAGATCGGTCCTAATATGGAAGTGTACATTGACGATATGCTCGTCAAGAGTAACACTATCGGTGACCATATTCGCGATATGACTGAGTCCTTCGAGGTACTCCGTGCGCACTAGATGACGTTAAATCCTTTAAAGTGCGTCTTTGGAGTATCCTCAGGAAAGTTCTTGGGTTTCATTGTATCTCAGTGAGGGATTAAAGTAAACACAGAAAAGATCAAAGTCCTCACGGACATGTCTCCACCACGGAGCGTCAAGGATGTCTAGTGGCTAACCGGACGACTGACAGTACTGACCCGCTTCTTAACAAAGTCGGGAGATAAGTATCAACATTTCTTTAAAGCCCTAAGGGGGACTAAAGTAAACAGTTTCTAGTGGATCGCGGAGTGTCAGGCAGCCTTCGATAAGTTAAAATATTACTTGGCCAGTCCGTCGTTGCTGACATCACCCAGGGATGGAGAAGAGCTCTACCTCTACTTAGCGGTATCAGAGGTGGCTCTCAGTTCTGTCCTTATTCACCAATACTCTAACTCTCAGCGGCCGGTTTACTATGTGAGCAAGACGTTGACCAGCACATAAACATGCTACCCGCGCGCTGAGAAGCTAGCTTTGGCACTTGTCTTCTCAGCCTGTAAATTGATATCGTACTTCCAGACTCATCACATGGTTGTCCAGACTGATCAGCCACTAAATGGCATACTCCAAAAATGAGATGTTTTTAGACGGCTGGTGAAGTGAGCGATCAATGGATTCTCAACGTAGACAGTTTGTCTACGAACTCAGGCGGTGGCTTCGCAGTGGTTCTAAGAACCTCAGAAAGGTTCGAGGTAAAATACTCCCTTAAGCTCAATTTTTCGGCCACCAACAACGTTGTAGATTACGTGCCCTGTTGGCCAGACTGCAGATAGCCAAAGAATGCTTAGCTAGGTGGCTGATTGTCTGCAACGACTTAGAGCTAGTCATCAACCAAGTCAACAGCAACCTTCACTTGGCAAAATACCTGGCCAAGGAGAAGGATACTATTCGTAGATTTAACAAGCTAAACCTGGTCCACATCCCCAGAACTGAGAACTTGAAAGTCGACTAACTCGCTAAGGCAACGGCGGCCAACGACACAGAACAGTACTCGAGGGATATGATGGAGGTTTTGGGCACTCCCATCATAGAGGAACAAGAAGCGATGCAAATATCCGACGCCGAGAACTGGATGACATCTTATTGGAGAAATTTGGCGGATGGAGCACTACCGAAAATGCAGATGAAGCCAAGCGGGTCAAGAAGACGACCAGTTGGTATAGCATAGCCGTCGTGCAACTTTATCGCCATGGATACTCGACTCTGTATCTCCGATGTCTTACTCGTGAGGAGGTAGACTACACTTTGGGCTCGGGATATGTGGATCCCACACCGGTGACAAGAATTTAGCATTCAAAGTCATGCGCTAGGGATATTACTGGTCGATAATGAAGAATGACGCCCTAGAGTTTGTGAAGAAATGCAAAAATTGCTAGCTTTATGGCAATTTTCATCACCGGCCACCAGTGGAGCTGAGATCACTCCAAACACCTTGGCCTTTCGCACATGGGGGCTCGATATTCTCGGCTCATTTCCAATCGCGACTCAAGAAAAGAAGTTTATCATCTCAGGTATTGGCTATTTCACCAAATGTGTTAAAGTCGCCCCTCTGATCAAGATCACTGAGCACAATGCTTTAGAATTCATATGCAAGAGCATACTGTGCAGATTTGGTATTCCCGAGGTTATTGTGACCGACAATGGAACCCAATTCTCAGGGAAACGCTTCACCAAGTATTTTGCCAATCTTGGCATCAGGTTGGTCCACACTTTGGTGGCGTATCTTTAAATAAACGGACAGGTCAAAGTCACCAACCATACACTACTCCACGGTCTGAAAACCAAGCTGGAGGATGTAGGGAGCTCTTGGGTCAACGAGCTGCCCTTTATCCTATGGTCATACAGGACAATGCCAAAGGAACTAACTCACGAGATGCCCTTCAACCTCTGCTATGGGACTAAAACGATAATTTCGTATGAGATCGGGCTCCCAAGCCTTCGGGTCGAAGCCTTTGACCCACTTATTAACTTCCAAAAGCTCAAGGAACACCTTAACCTACTGGAGGAAGCACGTAACGCAGCCAAGGTACGGACAGCAGCCTACTAGCAACGAGTAGCCTGCTATTATAACAAGAAAATAAAAGCGTGGCAATTCAAAATTGGAGACTTGGTCTGGCGAAGTATAGAGGCTACGGGTAAAACCACCAACTGGAATAAGCTTTCTCCAAATTGGAAAGGCCCATTTATAGTCTCAGTCATTCAACGAAATGGAGCATACAAACTCCGAACCCAGAATGACAAGTTGGTCCCAAAGATGTGGAACACAGTTCACCTGGAACGCTACTACCAATAATGACCTAGGTAAGTCATTTGTATGTCGTAAGATGCACTTGTAACATTCATATGTTTAATAAAAAAATTTATTTTTCATGTGCATTGTCTGTTTTTATCTCTTTTTCCTTTTCCATATGCATGCTTGCTTGCAGGTACACGAAATAAATGACCTAGACTACCCTTAAGTCGAGTGGGTTTTCACCCATCTGTTGTTAAACCCTGGTCATCTAGGTGATTTATAAGCGGTCAAATTAAACCTTGGTCATCCAAGTGGCCCGTAAGAGGTCGAATTAAATCCTAATCATCCAGGCGGCCCGTAAGAGGTTGAACTAAACCCTGATCATCCACACGGCCCGTAAGTGGTCAAATTAAACCTTGGTCATTCAGGCAGCCCACGAGTGATCGAATTAAACCTTTGTCATCCAAGTGGCCCGTTCGTGGTCTAGTTCAAAACCGTAGGGGGCTTAAACGGTACACGTGACAACCTCCTCCAACAAGAGCTAATGCCGTCAGTCAACAACGGTCAACATCTCAGGAGTGAAGTGTTCCGTCAAAAGCTGGCAGCCCAAGATGACGCATGGGCAGCGCCATCCAAGCCCCAACTCACGCTTGAGTAACCGGCTTGGTACAGCATCATGACTCACCCTGATGACTCCTTAAGGACTTAGGTCCATTTGGGAGCTCAACAAACATCTCCATTGCTGAGAGACGGATGGCCTAATTGTACGAAGCACAGCTAGTAGACCTACAAAATGAAAAGAACAAAAGGAACAGCTAACGAAAGCAAAGGCCATGAATCAACAACCCGCACGAAGAAGAATTAGTCTTTCCAATTCTTCAGCGAATCATAAATACCCTTACTGATGAGAAGGTCCCTTGGGGATAGAGAGATCGAGTCCCCACTCTAGGTGAATCGAAACATTACCCTAACCGCCTCCTTTGTCAACAACCGTGAATGCTAACACAAAAAGATGTATAACCTGTAGAGGAAACTCACGGCATTGGTGTGGAACCATGCGATGGGAACTCTGAGTACTGTAAAGATGTCCAGCAGCTCTTCTAGAATAGAGATACAAAGCCCACTCCTCAAATGAGCCTCATAAACCGTAATACAACCCCTAGGAGGAAAGCAGATTCTATCATGCTCGCTGGACATCACAGGGATGATCTCGTGTGGAATGTTGAACTCCATGTATAGCTTCCTCACCTCACCAGGGGTAATCATGGAAGCAATCTCAACAATAGAGGGAGCCATGAAAATGAAGGAGAAGAGAGTAGCAGAGACTTAGAAAATCTTCAATCGCGGGAAAATAGAACAAACGGACTGGCCTTTGAAAAGGCACACAACTTTTGGTATGGCGACGCCTCGAAAAAGTGCGCCTTCATGATGGACACGTGTCACACCCTGAAAGGAAGCAGTCAAATCGAATCTCCTATAGAATTAATTATTGGGATCGTAAATTCACTGCGTGATGACACGTGGAAAACTTTTTGACTGACAATCCGGAGGCATGTAGGCACGTCATTTCAATTCCCACTAGTTCTCTACATTCTTCCAAGAGCGATCAACGAATTCGGTCAACGCTACTCATTCTTCATAGTTCTCCAGATTCTTCTCAGAGCGGTCAACAAATTCGGTTAACGCTGTCCTCCATAAAGTTCTCCGGATTCAGACTGGAACAGTCAACGAATTCGATTAACTTTTCCTTTGACTATGTTCTCTGGAACGGTCAACGAAAATGCATTCGATGGACCAAGGGCCACTGTTAGTTTCCTCATCAAACTGCCTCGAGCAAATTGCCTTGCCGGAAGGGTCCCATCGTGAACATGTTAGAGGCCGGAGTTCTAGACCACTAGCATGGGGGGTCAGTGATGGGGACACCAATAATGGGCTGGCCCACGAATGAGGAAAAGACTCAGATCTTCAGCATCTCAATCCTGTCAAAATGGTCAACGATGGCGTTGACCGGCAAGACGCGAGTAAGATGGTAGAAGCCTAAGGCTTAAACTGTCCACTTAAGCTTAGGAAGGTAAATGCTTCCGTTGACCGGCAAAAAGGCCAGTAGACCAGTTGAGGCCCAGCATGCATGCGACCCAAGACTCTATTGGCCCATGTGACCCTTCACTGGCCACAACGATCATTTGCCATAATTTTTTGCTTCTCCAAAGATGGCAAGCTCCTTTGTAAAGGTTACCTTCGGAGACAACGCACATCCTGGAAGGAATGCACCAGGATTTGGGCATTGTATGCAGGAAACACTAGCTGTAACAAAATGCAAAAGGCAAGGCATTTACTTTTGGAGCCGTTATAGCCAGGACAAGGATCACACCTACGCCAGGAAAGGCGACAATCCCCAACAAAGCATGGGTATCAAGCTCCTCTGCCTAAGGAAGGCACCCTATGGCCTTGGCTATAAAAAGGCCATGGCAGCACCCTTTAAAGGCACGCTCTGAACAACGCTAAAGCTTACTCAAGCATACGCTCCCAACTTCCTACGAAAAGCTTTCAACGCTTTCCAAACTCTCTTTCTCTCTACTGCTAGTTCCTAACGAACTCAGTAATTTGAGACTACTCATGAGTAATCGTCAATGCCACTCATCCTACGAGTGCATCAACCCACCTACAAACACTCTTTGCATTCACTTCTGCATCTTTTGCAAACACCATGTCATTTTAGAATGTCAGATTACTGACTTGAATATCAGAGTATTTTTTGTTATATAACATCCCGCTGTCACCTAATCTCTCATTTGAAATTATGGTATGCAAGATTCAAAACTAGACAAATAGAGATCAGAATCTAACAGACTATTTGGCCTGAATCTGTTCAAATTTGGATCCAGGACGCATTAGGATTGTTGGTATAGTTTTTGTAAATTCATGCTTAAAGTGAAATTGATTGAATGAGAAGTTTATAGACCTAAACAAATTGAAATATGAAAATTGTAACGGAGTACATCTCAAAACATTGCCCTTTTATCTACACATAAGATGGATAGTTTTGTTTTATAGGGTAAAAAGGTCCGTAATTATATAATTATCATTCTTTTCATCAAATATCAAATTTATTAAAGAATATTTTTAAATAAAATATAATAAAATTATACAAAACTATGACATTTAAATATTTTAATAAATTACTCGATATATATTATGTAATATAGTATAATTCCATCAAGAGGTAGTATATCTGAATGTCTAATAGTGGAGTTCCCGAGACCATTTTTCATTATGGAAGTAAGCATAAAAAGGTAAATTAGTATACAATCTTGTTTTCTTTTTTGTTATAGTTTATAGTAACTTGTTTGATGAAATAATGTTATGAATTCGAATTAAAATAGGTTTAAATAATTATATTTATAAAAATTAAAATCCAAAAATAATATAACAAATTTTAACTCAGGCATGACAAACAAATAAATCACATAATCCCAATAAGATAATCATAAAATTTTACTCAACATACAATCTTATTGGATAACTATCTGAACAATAAAATAAATAACTTGCTACATAAATTCACAAGGGTGATGACAAACCAATCATAACAACGAAACCTAATATACAACGATCCAACTGTTTTTAACACATAATCGAAGGTCTGCATCGGGCCAATCCCAATAACCAAAATATATCTGATATAAATTTAGTCCAAAAACGAAGCTAAACTTGCCAAAATAGACGAACCTAAATCAGATCACGTTTAAATTTCTACAATGCATTTGAATCTACTAATTTGAAGAGATGATAAGTAAAAATATGAGCCTAAAATTTAAAAAATATCTATATTATAATGTAAATAATAATGTCCAAAATAAGAATATGTATAAATATTTAAAATAAAAAATACTCATAGAGATTAAAAAAATAGCAATAAGGGAAATAGGGGCTTAAATACACTAACCTTGAACTTAAAATTACCAAAAATCTATTGAATTTCATTTAATTTCTCCTTCTCTAACCTTTTCTCTCTTTTTTTCTCTCTCTTTCTTCCTATTTTCTCTTTCTCTCTTTTCTATCTAAATTTTGTAGAAATGACTGAAATCGATCAAAATAAGCCTCATATAGGAAGTTAGTGCATGTACGCCGGTTAGATGCATCAAGTGTTAAGACAAAAATCGTACAACGTATGAGCGTCGATCATACGTGTATCGAACAGGTATATTTTATCTTAAATATACACATACGTCTTTCAATACGTATATCAAGTATGATTATTTCGTCTAAAATTCACACAAGTGCCACAAATGCGTTTTCAAATATACATTTGTTATCTAAAATACGCATATTCATATATCAGGTATCGATTAGGTGGCACTCAACTTGATATAATCCAATCAGAATACTAATTTTGACTCAAAACTCACTTGATATTAATATATTTATTAATTTAACTTAATTAATCATTATTAAAAAATAATTCACAATTTATATCTTACACTTATATTATATTTATAGACTCTTTATTCAAGAAATCAAGAGTTACGTCTTTTCATTATCAAAAGATATGTTTTTTTTATAAAAAATTGTATATTTTATTAAATATATCCTTTTATAAATAGCCATATACTTTTATTTTAATTAATATACTCATCGCTATTTAAGTCATTCTAATTAAATTATAAATTAAAATCAATTAATATAAATCTAAATTTTAAATATCATTATCAATATGATTCACATATAGAGATCAATTATAAATTATTCCAATATTTTGTTATTATTGTACGTCATGTTTAGTT
>JAOVVI020006985.1:2918-15192 GCA_028571085.2 Nepenthes alata | reverse complement strand
ACGGTAGATAGGAGTACTGTATTGGAGCCATGGATGATATGGCAGATGTTGTGATCCTGTGTGTTGTGTTGTAGGCTGTGTTAAGCCTCTTGTTAGATGTGTGCTTGTACAGGTTGTATTTGAGCAGGTTGTACTTTTGGTTTTTCGTCTAGTTGCAGAGGAAACTCTGCCAAAATTTCTATAGAGTCCATAGGTTAATTATGGATTTTAGTTTGTGTTACCATTAACGGAGGTTATTTATTGGAAAAATAATCCGGTCCGTCACATGCGACATGCCCCAGATCTGAGGTTAACTATGATTTCAACCGGGAAGCTTGATGAGAAAAGCTTCAGGACTGCGTTTGGCGACGGCCAATGGAAGCTCACCAAAGGCGCCTCAGTGATGGAAAGGGAAAGTAGGACATCAGGCTGGTATCTGATGAAGGCCTGCACTACCAAAGGAAATACCAAAGTGGCCAATTGGGGCATTGGTCAAGGTGGCAAGAGAGGACGGCCAAGGTGGAGTGCAAGGAAGAATGATATGTCCGCGATAAAAGAGTTGAAAGCGAGTGGGATTACTCCAAGCTTAGTGAGGCAGAGGAAGGTGTCATTTAGGCTTGCGGAGGCCAACGTCGGGATCCCAGTTGAGGGGAAGCTGCCGGAAGGCAGGCGATGATGGTCGCCGGGTAGAGGCGAATGTATACCCCACAAGGTCGTGAGGGGAAGTTTGTTGGGGTAGGTCACTCCCTTGTGGGTGATTCAACAAACTAGTTTGTCATCGGGGTGTATTAGCCGGTCAATGAATGTTGACCGACTGGAAGGAAAATACGGTCAATGGAGATTGACTGGCGGATGGCCAACTGAATTCAGTCAACAGGAGGCTGACCGTCTGAAGGCTACAGGAGTGCTGCTAGAGGGCGGACAGGTGGCAAAGACGGTCAATTGGAAGGTTGACCGGATGGCTATGGAGGACGGTCAATGAGAGGTTGACCGGATCTGGTCAATGGAAGGTTGACTGACTAAGGTTGGAAAGGAAATTGGGAGAGGATTTCCTGATAGTATTTTCGGAGTAGAAAATGCTAGAGAGCCTTTGGGTTACCGGTAAACATGTTGACCGACCGGGAAGGAAGAATTTACCAGTTGGTATTACTAGTATGAAATCAACCAAGGAACACGAGAAAACTCTTGTGATAGCTAATGGGCACAGGCGGCCGAGGGACTTGACTGCAGCAACGACTGAGGACGTCGTGGATAGCTGGCAACAAGTTGCTGGACAGCAGAGCAGGTGGCAGACCTGCTGCGCGTGCGCCATCTGTGTAGGTGGCAGGTTGCAGAGTTGGTGGATAAAGCTGTTGGCAGGTTGCAGAGTAGGTGGCAGACATTTGACCACACTCAACCTGCCTATTGGTTGAAGGTCTTCGGGTAGACCATCATATATACGCATGCTGGGCATGCAGGAGACAGTGTGTGGGAGAGCATCTGGGCATGGTAGAGTGCAAGGAGGTAAGATCCAAGGGAGAAGGAAAAGAGTGGAGTGTACCACCGGTGAGAGAGGGTCATTCTTGGGTATGTAGCGAATACTTTATCTTCGAGATTTGTAACCTATTTCACATAGTGGATTTGCTGTAAACTCTGCTACTATGGTTTTTTCCCTTGATTTATAAGGGTTTCCACGTAAAACGTGCGTGTGCTTCTCATTCTTCTTTCCCTTCACTATGTATCATTATGTCCGACCGACCTCCTCCCCCAACACATTGGCCACGAAATGACCCCAAAAAAGAAACAGAAATCTGCTGCAAACAAGAAGTTGCTAAAAAAGATTCTGTCTTGTGGATAATGGCCCAAACCAGCTATAAAATCACCTTTGACTGACCCTAAATCAAACATATTATTAAACTAAAACCTCATAGGTATAAATTGACCCTTTGGACCGGTCAGGAACTGATCTTGAAATGGCCATAAAAATCAGAATAGTTAAACTAGTCTTAAGGCTATTCTGCTGGTAATAACCTGGCAGTATGGGAAAAATAAATCACATCAAACCCAATTTGGTTGAATTAGGAGCTGGCCCAAACATATTATTATGTATACTAGTCGACCTACCTACCATTAATTTGACTATCCAAAATACTTAGAATGGACGATGAATTGGATCCCTATTTGGCATCAGAACCAGATCAGCATTCCTGATGCTGATTCTGGCAGTTCTGGAAGAAGGCTTGAACCGGCCTTCAACCGGTTGAATTAGAAGCCTACTCGGTCATGTTATTAAGTGCTAAGATCGAGCTATCATCCTATAAATCGGCGTTCAAAAATACCTAAAAATAAATAGTGAATCGGCCCCCTAAAGTGGACCAAACCAGGTTCAACAACCTTATGCTAAACTTGGCAGAAAAATAATAAAATATTTACGGTAAATTTTGAAGACCCGAACTGACCTCCGAACATGGAACCGAGCCCCTAAGAAAGGTACAAAAATTTACTAAAGGAACTAACCAAGTCATCATTGGAATCAAATATCGATTTAACCTCAGAGTCAGCCGAATATATTACATATTAAATTCACAATTTAATATATATAAGAAATTAAGGTTAAAGCTACTAAAGTAGATAATGCATTGATTTCTGTTACAATTTATGCTATGTTACTAACTATTGCATCATTGCATGTTTTCTGCATGGGAACTTTGCATGGCCATTGCATTGCTTTCTATTATTTAATGTCGTGTCTTATGAATTATTTAGTTATGCTTCCGCTAAATTTTTGTTGTAATTATTTTTGGTTCCTAGTAGCATCTCTAAAGAATCCAACTCCGTATTTAAGTCATACGGGGTTGGAGCCACTTGATATGACGATCCTAAGTATAATTGTGATATATTTAAAAACTTATATATAGTTTGACGTCTCAATAAAAAGTAGGTGAAAATGTGGGACGTCACATTATTCATGAGAATTTGAAGGTTGCTTAGAGTATGCAGTAAAGTTATTTTGATAGACGAAGATTGACGCTGAAATTTGAGGTGGGAGACTATGTCTTTTTGAAAGTGTCACCGTCTGAGAGGACATTTAGATTTAGGGTGAAAGGAAAACTGAAGCCACGTTTTATTGGCCCTTTCAAGATTTTGGAAAGGATCGGGGAAGTGGCTTATAGGTTGGCATTACCACCTAATTTGGCGGATGTTCATGATGTATTCCACATATCGATGCTCCGGAAGTATGTTCATGACCCCATGCACATCATTGAGTACGAGCCCTTGACAATCAACAAGAATTTATCCTATGTTGAGGAGCCGATGCAGATTTTGGATTGAAAGGATCAGAGGTTGCGTACAATGACTATTCCCATATTAAAATTACTCTGGAAAAATCATTCACCTGAAAAAGCAACATGAGAGCGTGAGGAAGAGATCCGGAGCAAATACCACTATTTATTTCCTTGAGGTATGTAATTTTGTTAAATTTTAAGAACAAAATTTTATAAGTGGGGAAGATTGT
Source organism: Nepenthes alata (assembly GCA_028571085.2). Lineage (NCBI taxonomy): Eukaryota > Viridiplantae > Streptophyta > Magnoliopsida > Caryophyllales > Nepenthaceae > Nepenthes > Nepenthes alata. The sequence goes on along the minus strand of JAOVVI020006985.1, from coordinate 11,717 downwards.
AAGGTACAAGTATCTAAAACATAGTTAATTCTAGTAATTTTTTGGTATAATAAGGTTTGGGATAAGTAAAATTAAAAAAATGGAAAATTACCTTAGTGCAGCAAGCAACATATCTAGGCTCATTGCTGGCTCGAGCCCAGCAGCGACCAGAAAAAATAGATTGATTCGGAAAGGCCCGCACACGCCATTCGCTCGAAGCGAGCTGGAAGACGCTGAATCAAGTGCATGTGCGCTCATCACATGCTTATTAGGCACTCGAGCACGAACCCGATTTTTGCCACCAACCTGACTTTGTTTTCGTTATAAATGGGAAGGGGGAGAGAGTTTTGGAGCACGACTACAAAGAGCAGCAAGGAGGAAGGAGGAGAAATAAAATGGAAATGTATTCTTCGTCAATTTTGATCCAATCAGAGTAAGGAAAATAGCAGATCGAGCGAACGCAAGTGTACCCCGGACGTTAGTTTCCATTGTTATCACTTTTTAATATCTATATATTGGTATTTATGCTCTAAAATATTCTTTCACCATGATTTATGTAAATGAAGCATGTTTCTCTTAATTGTTTGGATAGATTTCATATTTACCCATATATATTGTGATATATTGTTTTGATTTCATGAATAAACATGTGTTTGGTGTCCTAAGTCCAGAAGCTTTGTGTGAAACCCTAGAATGAAAATTAGGGATTTGGTGTTTAAAATCCTTAAATCTTGAGATGTAAATGTTGGTTTGTAAAAGGTTATTGCTCATGCTATGATTTTCATATGAAAAATTTACATGGAACTATGCTGTTATGTTATTATGGATTTCTGAAGCTATCTAAAGGGTAATCTGAATAAATCTTACTGGCTTTCTGAAGTACAATGAGTTAAAAGTTAAGAAATAAGAAGAAAGACATTTTTTGATTCTATTAATTAGGACCTAGGCCCGATATATGGTCAGGTAATGTTCTCCAGTATGCCTTATAATGTTACGGTGAAAATCGAGGATGACTTCGTCCATAGAGTTTTACGTGGTCCACCCTTCCTCACGGCGTTAGCCTAGAGGGCAGAATTCTGTATCTGACCAGCCTTTGGGAGGAAATTCTGTAACTGATCTCGCTAGAAGTTAATCATTGTTCTATTTCTGGCCTCTAATTATGTGCGTAACACAATCTATCATCAATTATTCGCCCCCTCGACTACTAGGGCCTATTAGTGCGGTCTTTGGATAGTAAAGTTGGATTTTAGAACTTACAGAGTTTGACACCAGTTTTTGATTTCTGATGTCGGTTATATTGATTTATGCTTTCACCTGTTTCCTTACATGTCTCTATTCTTCGGATATTTCCATGGTTTTACTTAATTGTACTTATGTTATGCATGAAAGAATTACACTTGCATGTTTTTACGGTACCTTGTTAGATTTTGACTCACTCTTTTATTTTTTCCCTAAAAATGAGACAGTAGATTTGATTCCGGACAAGCAAGAGTAGATAAAACCTAGTCAAAAAGATTTTTGGGAGCTTCAAAGCCTATTTTGGGAGTTTGATTTGCTTGAATGTAAATACCTAAATTATGGATAAAAATTATGTATTGATGGTTATGACATGTTCTGTATTTTTGTTGGAATTGTATTTCTGCCTCCGCAGGTTTATATTTTGGACATAGTTCCATTTCCGCTATTTGCTTTTAGATTTGTACAGGTCTTAGACGGCATCTCTTGTATGAAATTTGATGTAGTGGACTGAAATGTTGATTTAGAGCCATGATTGTGTATATATCGTTAGAGGATCCTGTGTCAGTTATGAAAATGTGTGTTGAGGTATATTATTTTGTATATTTTCATGTTTTATTCGGGTTAATTGTATCAATTTTACCCAGTTCTAAGGAAAACTCTGCCTATTTTCCCTTAGAATTCAAAGATGTTATTTTAGGCTTTAGTTTTGTATGATCATTGACGGAATATATTAGAGGAACACAAAAAAATAATAATAATATGTTTGTTCCATCATATGATTTTTCATCCCCGTTTTGCTTGAGCCCACGGTGAGCCCAGTAGCTATTGAAATCTGTTCCTTCTTTTAGGCTCGAGCCTACAGCAGGCTCAGCTCTGAAACTTTGCTCCAATAAGTTAACTTTCAATTTTTCCTAATTTCACTTATCCCAAACTTAATTATATCAATTTAATTAGTAGAATATACTATGTTTTAGAAACCCGTAACTTACAATCCTCCCCCACTTATAAAATTTCATCCTCAAAATTTAACAAAACTACATAACTCAAGGAATAAATGGGGGTATTTGTCTCGGATCTCCTCTTCGCGCTCCCATGTTTCTTCTTCAGGCAAATGATTCTTCTATAAAACTTTCACCAACGGAATGGTCTTTGTATGAAGTATCTGATCCTTTCTATCCAAAATCCATATCGGCTACTCAATATAAGTTAGATCTTTACTCACCGTCAGAGGCTCAAACTTGATAACATGCGTGGGATCATAAATATACTTACGAAGTATCGATACATGAAATACATTGTGGGCATTCGCCAACTTAGGTGGCAATGCCAATCTGTAAGCCACCTCTCCAATCCTCTCCAAAATTTCAAAATGGTCAATGAATTGCGGTTTCAATTTTCCTCTTACCCTAAATTTGAATGTTCCTTTTGATAGTGATACTTTCAAAAACACATAATCGCCAACCTAAAATTTCAATGTTGTTCTCCTTTAGTCTGTGTAACTTTTCTGTCTGCTCTGAGTTACCTTCAGATTCTCATGGACCACTCCAACCTTCTCCATTGTCTCCTTAATAATCTCAAGACCCAAAAGCCTCTTATCTTCCGTTTCCTCCCAATGGATCGGCGATCTACATTTCCCCTCATAAAGAGCCTCGAATGGTGCCATACCTATACTTGCCTGATAACTAATGTTGTAGACAAATTTTGACAAAGCCAAATAATTATCCCAATTTTCCTTCATGTCTAACACTGAGACCCTCAACATATCCTCTAAAATCTAAATTGTATGCTCTGATTGGCCGTTAGTTTGAGAGTGATATGACATACTAAACTTCAGTTCCATCCCCAATTTTTTATGCAAACCCTCCAAAAATTTAGAGACAAAGTGTAGGTCTCGATGAAATACAATCGTTGCTGGAATTCCATGGAGTCTAACAATCTCATTTATATACAATTGTGCTAGTCTATCTTGAGAATACATCATCCTAATCACTAAGAAATGGGCTGATTTAGTCAGCCTATCGATAATAACTCAAATAGCATCATGGTTCTTAGGAGTTCTTGGTAAGCCTGACACAAAATCCATCGCAATATCTTCCCATTTTTAACTCAAAATCGACATCTGTTGAAATAACCTAGATGGTTTCCTCCTTTTAGCCTTTAATTGTTGTCACACAAGGCATTTATCCGCAAAAACTACAATATCTCTCTTCATGTTTCTCCACAAAAATATCTTTTTTTAAATTCTGATATATTTTATTCATCCTTGGATGAATTGTATACCGAGACCGGTGAGCTTCCTTCAAAATTTTCTCCTTTAATTTCTTATCATTCGGCACACATGAACGGTCTCTAAACCTCAAAACTCCATAAGTACGAACATGAAAATCAATTCGGGAGTCTTTACTTAAATCCCCAATGATATCCATAAGAAAAGAATCATTTACCTGCTTCTCCTTAATCTCATTTATCACCTCCGGCTGAATTTGAAGATACGATAAAATCATCTGTTTACCTCAAACATATCTTTAAATTTCCCGTTGCTTCAGACAATCTAATATCTCCATCTCTTTTGTCTGAAGACTTGCCACAAAACTTGATCGATGGCTCAAAGTATCGGCAACTACATTAGCTTTCTCGGGTTTGTACTGAATCTCATAGTCATAATCCTTCAGAAAATCAACCCACCTTCTTTGCTTCATATTTATCTATTTCTGTAAAAATAAATACTTTAAACTTTTATGGTCAGAATAAATAATAAATTTCTCACCTTAGAGATAATGTCCCCAAATTTTTACGGTAAACACCACTGCATCTAACTCTAGATCATAAGTTAGATAATTCTTTTCATGTACCTTTAACTGTTTGGACCTATAAGAAACTACTTTTCCATTTTGCATCAACACAGAACCCAAGCCCATTTTTGAGGCGTCACAACATACCTCAAAACCACCCGATCCCTCCGGAATAGTCAACACCGGAGCAGTCATTAGGCGATCCTTCAATTCCTAAAAACTCAGATCGCATTCTTCAGTCCAATGGACCTTGGCCTCCTTCTTTGTTAGCTGAGTTAAAGGCATAACATTCCACAAAAAATTCTATGCAAATCTCCTTAATACCCTGCCATATTGACAAAACTCCTAATTTTGATCACTGAGGTAGGTCGGCTCTAGTTAATAACAGCCTCTACCTTCTTTGGGTCTACATCAATGCCTTCGTTCAAAATCTCATGTCCCAAAAATATGACCTACTAAGCCAAAACTCACATTTATTTAATTTAGCATACATATTCTTCTCACGAAGCACTTGGAAAACAATCCTTAAATGTCGTCATGACTCTTAGAATATATCAAAATATCATCAATAAATACCACCATAAATTTATTCAAATATGATCTGAACACCCAATTCATCAAATCCATAAAAGTAGTAGGGGCATTAGTAAGACCAAACGACATAACAAGAAATTCAGAGTGGCCATAACTTGCCCGAAAAGCTGTCTTGGCCACATCCACTTGCTTAATCCTCAACTGATGGTAACCCGATCACAAATCAATCTCAGAGAACACCCAAAATCCTTACAATTGGTTAAATAAATCTTCAATGCGCAACAATGGATATTTGTTTTTGATCGTCAGCTTGTTCAGTTCTCGATAATTCACACACAGTCATAAGGACCCGTCTTTCTTCATCACAAACAGTACCGATACACCCCACAGAGATACACTCGGCCTAATGAAAACCCTTGTCTAACAATTCTTGCAATTGCACCTTCAGCTCCTTCAATTCGGCAGGCACCATACGATAAGGTGCCTTTGAAATCGGGCTAACATCAAGAATAACCTTAATTTCAAATTCAATCCCTCGGTGATGGAGTAACCTGGGTAACTCCTCTGGAAACACATTATCAAAATCACATATAACCAAAATGTCTCTAGCCGGCACACTATGGCTCCTAATAGTGCTGGCATATGCTAGATAAGCCTGGCATCCATTTTTCATCAAATAAATATATATTAATGCCTTGAAAGAAGAAGGGTTTGACTCAAGGAATATCAAAACACACCCTTTTAAGGAAATAATCAATACTGCCATGAAATTCAGCTAGCCAATCCATTCCCAAAATAATATCAAAATCATACATATTGAACAATACCAAATCCACCATCAAATGTATCTCAATCACATCAACCATACACTCCGGATACATAAAATCAGTAATTATCAACAATTCAGTAGGTGTCGATACTACGAAAGAATAATCTAAAATTCTCAGAGTGGACACAATATTGCTTGCAAATTGTAGGAAAATAAAATAGTACGTAGATCCAAAATCAAATAAAATAAAAGCTGAAACTCCACAAATAAGAATGATACCTTCCACCACGTTTGGGGATGTTTCAGCGTCCTGTACAGTCACCACAAATGCTTTAACTGAAATAATAGGCTTCTTTTCTTCCAACCTCCTTGGTAGTGGGCAATCTTTAATCTGGTGGCCCTGCTGACCACAATTAAAACAAGCCCCCATTGCTTTAAAATAGGGCTTCCCTGTGTGCTTCTTCCCGCAATGAATATATTCAGCCACTGACGCCTGAGAACTCATCATTGACTGAACCTCAGTGACACTCTTCCCCCTATCTGCCGTCTTTGCCCTTTTTAATGGCTCTAAGGGTCCCAAATTTCACCCCGTGCTATAGCTTGTTTGACTGGCTTCTCTCTTAGCAAAGAATTTTTGAGTCTCTAAATCCTTCTCAAATATGAAAGCTCGATCCAAATCTTCGTGTAAGTCTAGAGCTTTTGAGTTGCCTGTTGCCTCCTAATATTATCTCTCTATCCTTGCTAGAACTTTTTAGCTTTTCTCAATTCATCCTCTATAATATATGGTGCATACCAAGATAATTTAGTAAACTTCACATCATATTCAACTACGGTATGCTCCCCTGCCTAAGTCGCATAAATTTTTGTTCTTTTTGATCCTGAATGTTAGAGGTGAAGTATTTCACCACAAAAACTTCTTCAAACCTTTCCCAAGTAATATCATCACCAGGCACTCCCAACGCCATTTTCTTAGTAGCCCACCAGCTATTCGCTTCACCCTTTAACTTGTTTGCTGCACAAGTAACCTTTTCACGATCAGAGCATTGGATCACCGTACAAATCTTCTTCATCCTTTGTGTACATCACAAATATACATCCATAAATCATAACACAGGATCCAAATAGCCACAACAAAACACATGGCACCAACGTCATAACTTTGGTTACGATGTTGGTTTAGATAAGATGCCACTAGGTACCTAAGTAAACCAGAAAAACCTACAAAAACATGTACATGTATCAAAAGTAGTGGAAACTAAACTACATGTACATCATGAACATACAACTACATCAATATACAATCCATCTCAAAATATACAAAATACTCCACATAAGGGTACAAAATCACAACATCTAAGTCCTCAAAAGTATCCTCCAAGTATTCTGCCAAGCCGACTTCTAATCCTCACTCCACCTTATTAGGCATAAGCGCGTGCTCATCAGAATGATTGAAAAATAGTAAGGATGAGTCAAATGCTCAACAATGCATAATATAATCAAGGACAATAAGTAATATACTCAAAAAAAAAGCAAAGGAAGGGAATAGGAGCAGTATATGAATGCTTAAACGTGAAATATGGACAAATACCTTTCTAGAACACATTTATCTTTCTCATTTTATTTATGATCCTTTTAGGTTCTAAAACATGCAAAAAATTTATTATCTTTGAGGATCAGGGCCAGTAGGCCTTACCAACTAATGGTGTGGTAGAACAAGGAAAGGAATGTGTATACTTCCAAACATTTAAAGGCACAACCTATGCAATTTAACACTTCGTGGTGAATGGTATATCTTTAACTCGATATACGGGGCCATAAAGCTTATGCCACCATATCCCTTGTGGCCCAGAGGCAGTCCTCGTGCTATCATAGTAATATCATAAGGCATGCTAGGTAATACTACCCTCTGAATGTAAATCGTTGATCCAATTTCATGATTATTTATTCTTAGAAAAATTTTATACTCATTCATAACACTTTATTTTTACACCGAGAGAACGGTTCATCAAGCTAACCATATCATGGAATTCCCTTCTTTTACTTTTCATAATTGTGTAATTCTTATGAGTTTAAGTATCCACATGACTTAAATTACATGCATAATCAACATAAAGCATGGAATAAATTAGAAATTCTTACCACTATGAGCCAAGCATAACTTTAGAGCTTCCGGACGAGAAATCTCTTTATAATCGGTTCACAATATAATTTTCAAATCCCATAAATTATCGAATACAATTCATATATAAATAAATATCAAACAAACCAAGTAAAAACCAAATAAATTGAATAAATTTGTTCAGAAGGTTAGGGTCTCAATTATCAAAAACAAAATCCTGGATAAATCCTAAATTATGTTGGTGAAAATGCTAGGGCACGGGTTAGGGTTTCCATGTGCACAAAATCTCATAAAACCACCAAATCAAACACCAAATTGATAAATAATCATATTTAAGGTATGCGTATCTATTTTCTAAAGCCAATTCATGCATAAATCTCAAAATAAATTGGTAAAAGCATTTGGGTGTGGGGTTAAGGTTTCACGTATGAAATACCACATAAAACTTAGAGATTGGACATGGTTGGGTATCGGGATGAAAATATCTGAAGGGAACGGAACAAAAAGTGAAACGAGAGGCAGAAAAGTATATGAGTGCACTTGCCTTGACCCGATCTATAACTTTTCTACCTTGCTCTAAGCCAAAATCAAACTCAGGAGCCTTGATTTCCTCCTTCTCTATCTTCTCCTTTGCGCTCTCTCTCCTCTCTCTCTGTCCTCAAGAAAAATGATGTGGATTAAAACCCTCAAGCATTTTATAACTGACGGGCGTTTAAGCATCAGTCGAGCACCAACACACCCAAATAGCCCACACTTGAGCATTCATTGAGCAAGCCTCGAGCACAAGGTTTCGTTAAACACACCCCAAGCACGGTCGATCAAGCCCCGAGTGTGGCTATTTTGTCAAATGCATCCTGGGCATTCCTCGAGCGCCACTCTGGCGTTGGGCCTCCTGACTCATCTTTTTTATTCTAATGCTAATTTTTCATATACATTTAAGCCCAATCATAATTATATTATTTTAATTAGTCCTAATTACTATGTTTTGAAATCAGAAACCTCACAAGTTGCAAAATGATTTAAGTGAGTAAATAAATGATCAATCGTAGTAGCGTAGCGGGAGTGTGTGGGCCCATGGCTCAGAGATTTCAGAATAAGATTGAGGTTCCAAGTGAATAATCACTTTCGAGGCCTAGGGTGAATTGAAGTAAGAGTTTTTCATCCATTTGGGATTTCAAATTAAGTTGGAGAGGTAGTCAACAAATTTGGTTTGCCTTCAAATATGTTGGATTATAATGAAATCTCCCATGTATCGATGATTGTGAATGTAGGTATGTTGTAATATTCCAAATGTTTATCCAATTTAATTGAGATTATTTATTATTATTTTGAATAATTTGGGTGTGAGAAAAATTAATTAAATATTA
>JAOVVI020006984.1:0-15192 GCA_028571085.2 Nepenthes alata | reverse complement strand
GCTACTTATGAATGTTATTATGTTTTGTGGCATGTTGATTAATTAATAGAAATCTTATTGAGTATGCATCTCAGGTTTGAATGATTAAAAGAAAAGAAAAAATTTTATGTCCACCTAAGTATCATTTCATAGTTGATTTTAAGTAATGATTTTAGATTTGACAACGGCTATATTGATGGTAAAAAGTTAGGTCGTCACAATGCTTGTTTCATGTTCAGTAGCCAATTTGTGCTTCATGCTTATTTCGTTAAATTTGCTTGATCATAACCTTTTTTTTATTTTTATTGGACTAGTGCTTAAATTGATTCACCAACTTGCTTTCTACTCTAACCACATACTATTTTTTACTTCCTTTTTTTCTCTCTAACTTTTTTGCTAGCTCTGCCAACTAAGTGATGGTAATATAATTGGTGCAATTATTGGCCTTCATCAAAAGTGTATGTTTGAAATTAAATGTCCAAATTGGAGGCTCAAGCTTTAAATGAGCTGTGTTTTATTATTGTCTTTTGAAGAAAAAAATATTAGAAAAGTTATTTATATCGCGATTGAAATGAAATTTATAAAATGAATGGCCAAATTACTCCTCCATAATTATGAACCAATTCTTTTCTTGATCATTTATTTTATAAGATTAAATTGGGACCATATAATTCACTTAAAAATTGATTTGATAGGTTTACATTCAACAGTTATAATAAAGAATGATTAGATAAACTCTTTACAGAGAAACTACTAAAGAAGAAACATAGTATTTGAGGAGCCCAGCAGCTCTAAGTTATATATAAATTACTTATATTATTTTTATATTTGACAAAGAAGGGGGGAAATATTGAAAACTCTATTGTTTGGCTAGATTTCATAGTGAAATTCTCAGACATAATAGATGTCAAATGTGTGGAGAAATAACACATTGTTACTGATTAAAAATAAAAAAAAAATGTGAATGTAGAGAGTTGTATGGACAGAAATAAGAGATATAGTAGTTTAATGTTACCATGTTTTCCTTCACTATCTGAAACTATTCTAATGGTAGATCCACCCCATCATTGTGGGAGAGAGATGAGTAATAGCATATCGTACTAAGAACAAGGAGAGAATTTGTTGGTTTCATTTGTTGGCCGTTAAAATTACTCCCATTGTGTTTTAAAGATGCTATATTCAAACCATAGAAATAGCTTATAGATAAGACAGCGTAACTGCGATCCTCTTCAAATCCTATAATATGGGAACCTCTTGCACACTAGACCGCCTATTCCTTTATGTATTGCCAATCAGAACAGTTTTTAGTTATCTTCCAATTTAGAAGATGAAAACTTTGCACGATTGACTTGGGGTACCCAATGCCCAAGCTATCTTATCGAACTTCTTTCTCCATTTGAATTTGTTTAATGGCTCATACTTATACCTATAGTAAGTATGCTTTTTAAGGTTATGGTCGATTGATTTACTCCTGTATTGTATTGTGAGCCAAGAAAAATTGCTAAGCAACTATACTTGATTCCATTATATATTTTATATTTCTTGCTTGAGGACAGCATAGACACATGGAATGGCTTGAACTCGACAACATCTCTCAGCCTCTCTATACAAAACTTCATCCCTACGCCCCAGCATCAGTATCATTTAACATTTATTACATCTTCTTACATTCCCTTATCAGGAGAGTTGTTTTCTTGAAATTGCCTCTCTTCCTCTCACTAGCCATGACCCTAAGTGCAGAAAGTGGTAGACTGGTCTGTTGAAGAATCTGAAATGAAATGCTGATCCTCTGTGGGGTTGATGTCGATGCGTTTGTTTTTATTTTCCGCGATTTTATTTGAACCTGAGCTTTGGCCATGCAGAAGGACAAACCTACAACATGGGCAACTTAGATCAGGAAATAGAATCTTAGACAATTAAAAAAAAAAGATGCATAAAAAGTAAGTGTTGTATAGATAAGTATATTAAGATAGATAATTGATCTCAAACTAGAAGATACAATAAATAATAATAATAATAATAATAATATCTGTAAATATTTAAAACTATAACTATAGACGTAGCTACCACACTTATCACAGAAAGAGTGTAATTTAATTTTCAGTATATATTTATTTACATACTTTTTTGTAACGTAGTTCACCTATAATTATTTTATTAACACTAACTTTTTTCTTATTTATATTTTAGGATGACTAAGAGTTTTATAAATTATGAGACTGTGAATAACAGACAAAAATCAAAGGATAGAAAAGGAGCCTTTGAATTTCTTAATTTTACATTTTTAAAAGTTGAAAATAGGGATAAGGTATATTATTCATGCAATAATTGTAATAATTTTTTTTATCAAGATAGGAAAATAATTTTTAACTATTTAATCATATATGAAATATCAAGGGATTACAAGTAATAAATTTTTCATAGAAAAGAAGAAAATAAGTCTAATAGTGATGAGGGGCATGATGATGATGGGAAAGAAAGCGGATATAATGATTTCGAATATGATGATACTATTTCTTTGATCATGATGCTACAAATGTTAAAAATTTATATTTCAGTGAGAATGTCGACCATGTAGGTGATAAAATTGATCAAAATAATGCAGTGCCTGAAAAGTTTTATAGACTAATGAAAGATGCTGAACGAGAATTATTTTCGGATTGTAATCATTTCACTAAATTAAAATTTATTTTACATCTTTTACATTTGAAGTGCATTAATGGTCGGAGTGATAAATCTTTCTTAATACTATTGAATTTATTAAAACTAGTATTCTTCATTGACAGTAATTTTTTAAGTAACTCTTACAAAACAAAGAAGTATATAAGAGATTTATGATTGGATTATATTAATATTGATATTTACAAGAATGATTGTATATTTTATCAAAATGTATACGAAAAATATCAAAATTATTCAATTTGTGGGTGTTCGAGGTAAAAAATTAATAATTATGAAGGAAAAAAGGTTTCATATAAAATTCTTCATCGTTTTTTACTAAAACCTAAATTTCAAAGGTTTTACATGTCTTTAAAAATAACATCTCATATACAATGATATAAGGAGAAATGCCCCATTGATGGAGTTTTGAAACATTCAACTGACTCAAAAGCTTAGAAATCTTTTGATTAAATGTACTTGAATTTTGTACTAGATTTTTGAAATGTAAGGCTTGGCTTAGCTTCTGGTGGATTTAATCATTTTAACAATTTATGTACATCTTACAGTATATTGTCAGTAATATTAGTTTCATATAATCTCCCACCGTGGATGTGTATAAAAATCAAATACTCTATATTATGATTATTAATTTTTGGTCCAAAAGCTCCTGAAAATGATATTGATGTATTCTTAGAACCATTAATAGATGAGCTTATGAAATTATGGTATGTTGGGGTTGAAACCTATGACGCTTTTAATTCAAACAATTTTAAATTACATGCATCATTATTATGGACTATCAATGATTTTTTAGCTTATGTAAATTTATCAGGTTGGAGTACAAAAGAAAAATTTACTTGTCCTAGTTGCAATGTTGATACTTCCTCTTATAGATTGTCACGTGATCATAAATTGTATTATATGTGTCATCATAAATTCTTAGATGCCAATTATAAATGAAGATTTGACAAAAAAAATTTTGACGGTACTATAGAAATACGACATACTTCGAAGCTATTTTCAGGGGATAATATCCATGGTCAACTTAGTGGATGTGATAATGTGATATTTGGAAAGGTCGGTACCAAACGAAAGTAACTTGAACATACTCTCAAGTATGAATGGAAAAAGAAAAATATTTTTTCAAGTTGTCATATTGGAGCAAAGTTTTAATTTATCATAATTTAGATATTATGCATATTGAAAAAAATGTCTGTAAAAGCATCATAGGTATGGTATTAGGCATTGATGGGAAGATAAAGGATAATGTGAATTCTCGTCTAGACTTGAAGAATATGAAAATTCGAAAGGACTTACATCCTATTGAAATCGGAGATAAATATTTAATTCCTAAAGCTGCCCATACGTTGATATTGAAAGAAAAAATTATTGTTTGTAAATTTCTTACAAATCTAAAAATTTCAGATGGTTACTCTTCCAATATAGCTCGATGTGTAAATTATGTTGATGGTAAAATTTTAGGAAAAAAAGTTATAATTATCATGTGTTTATATAAGACCTGATTGCACCAATATTTCGTGGTATCTTACCTATAAAAGTATATGAGATACCAATATTTTAACTCCTTGTAAAATAGAATGTATCTTTTTTTCATCTTTTTTTGATATCATATTATACTTACCTATTCATTTTATAAGTGAGGTAAAAGTTACAGGACCAGTTCAATATTAGTGGATATATCCTTTTAAAAAGTGAGATATCCCTAAAATTTATAGCATGTATATTTTAAATATAATAATTATGACATTTAAACTAATAAAGTCTTATTTATAGGTATATGCATAAGTTAAAATCAGATATACGTAATAAAGCTCGCCAAAAAGGCTCTATAACTGAATGTCATATTGCAGAAGAATGTTTTATGTTTTGCTCTAAATATCTGAGTAGGGCAGAAACAAGATTTAATAATAAAGAAAGTAATTTTAATGGCGATGAAGTACAACACGTGAGATTATTTGTGTCTTCTAAATTTGAAAGATCATTAGGCAAAAAAAGCATTAAAGAGTTAAGCTTTCAAGATTAAAGAACTCAACTATATATCTTAAAAAATTGTAAGAAAGTGAAGCCTTTTATAGAGTAAGATACTTTATTATTATGGTATATAGTAATATCATTATTGTAGTATATATGTGTTTTAATCTGCTTCCTATTTATATAAAAAAATTTAATATTTGATAATGAACATGGATTATAAAAATATCAATCAAGATTTGAATGTTTATTTGTTAGAATGGTTTGAATATAGAATAAGTAAATTTTTATACATTCTCTATGGTTTGATGCGTGTTATTAATACTTACTGAATTATAATACTTATTAATGTCTTTTAATACTTATTGTATTTAATAGATTACATAATTAACGAATAAATGGGATAAAAGAGCAAACAAATAGCTTTTATATTTGGCAAATGTTCCAATTAGAAGAGAGACTTATTATTCATCATATGTGGTCAATGGATACCGATTTTATACAGAAAATCGAGCAAAAAATTATAAAATATAGAATAGTAGAGTGGTGGTAAAGGATGATTTACATAGTGGGAAAATGGGCTACTATAGATTATTAAGAGAGATTATTGAATTAGAGTATAATGGTGAAAACACGATAGTGCTTTTTCATTATGATTGGTATGACATATATGATATGAAAAAAGGTATTAAGAAGGAACCAAATGAGCTTACAATAATAAATGTCACTCGATTTTTACAAACTGATGAGTCTTATATTTTAGCATGTCAAGTTGAACAAGTTTATTACGTGATAGACTATATAGATTTGAATTGGTGAGTTGCTGTTAAGTTGATGCCACATAACTTTTATGATATTCCTATTCGTGAAGAAATGAATGATCTCTATGAAACATATGTGGAAAGTAATGAGCCAACTTTAGAAACAAACTTGGATTCTGTGGTAGAGTTAAGTGATATAACGGTGCATTTAGTTAGAACTGATATTGAACTAGAAATTATAGATATGAATTATGCTAGTGGATCTAAAGATGTGTACAAGTCTAATAGTGAAGAAGACGAATCATTGATGTAGTAATTGTTCAATATTGTAATTATATAGGGTATGTGTTTATTATGTGCTACTATGTTATTTTTTATTATTATAATGCTAGTTAATTACAAATCAATTGACTATACGTTAATAGGTTACAGAATGTGCTAAAATTACTGGTGCTTCCAATTTCAGTCTATCTAAGCAACTGGATGCTTCTTCTTGTTTGAAGAGGGTTAAGTTTATATAGTGTGTTTGGTTGCAATCCTTGAACATAAGTTTATATAGTGTGCATTGGGTGTGATTTTTGATGTGTCACCACAATTATATATGCACAAGTATGGTACTGATGACAATCTTGAACCCCACACACATGGTTGCCGACAATTGGTCATCTAAGAGGTAAACAAATTTAGAATTCAACTGCTGTGAGAATCGTCTTTGAAAGTTGCCCCCCCTCAAGACAAGTCTATGCTCTGTTGCAGAAACTAATATAACTGATATGAACTCACTTTTATCATTCTCAGCTCAGGACACTTTTCCTTTAAACCCCTCTAATTTCTGACTCATACATTTGCCTCTCTTATATCTTCTCGTTTCCAATGGTTATGCCTCTCATTTCCCATCACAAGAAAATATTTCAACTTGCACTCAAAATTTCAAGGCACTGCAAACGTGAAATACCAAGAGACTTAAAACTTGATTGATATTAAAATCAGTATATTATTTGCAGTTGGTGTAGCTATAACCAGAGGAAGCACACTTGTTCTGCTAGGACCGTGCCTGCTCTTTTCTACACGGGTTGATAGCATGAATTCTTTTATTGACCACTCAAATCTGGCTTTCCAAGTGACATGCTTACGATCTTGCAGTTTTGTCATGCATGTTTCTGGGCTGTCTAAAGAGGACTTCAGAAGACAGGGAGTGATTTGGCTGTCGCAGGAGCATTGCTTTATGTTTGCAACAAATTTATAGAAAAATTTGGCTTCCCAATGGGATATTAAGATTTTAAGAAATTTTTTCTACAGAAAAGAAAATTATGATTTTTCTATTGGTTTCTTCCGTTGAGTTAGATCTGAATCTATATTAAATGTTAATGTGGAAGTGGAGTTCTTTGATGAATTCCCAAGTTTTAAAATTTAGGTAGCTGGTTTGGATAGGTTTATTTGGAGAAGTTGACACTGAGAACTACTAACCTAAGTTAGAGTTGAGGATCCAAATTGGGTCCGCATCGATGATGTTTTGTTACAGTACAAAGTCATTATTGGGTTCTCAATTAATAACTTAAATTATTAGATAAGTTTGTATATATTTTTGATGTGCTTGCTGCTATATATATAATGGCTGCATTATAAACATATGTATAATATAAATTTTTTGTCAGCTGATCTTTACTTCCTTTGACTAACCTTTGTCAAAAAATAGGTATATTCCTTTTTTTGTACTTATTTTAAAGCATAATTTTTTTAATCTAACTCAAGGACTATTCTTATTTGTAACTTCAATAGATAACAAATATCAAATTCAAGAAGTGAATGAAGGTTTAAATCAACGAGAACTAACAGATTAAGATATAAAAGAAAAATATTATTATAAATATATTTGATATCTAATGACATATATATACTGTGTTTTTAATAGGTCAATCAATACGTGGAAGAACTCATTGTGTTAAATGAAAAAGAAAGAGAGATGATAATCCTGCTTCTATGAAAACTGATCTACTATCATCTCTATGACACGTTGTTAGAGAAAATGTACAATTATTTATCACAGTGATAAGTTATCTTATTAAACAGTACTGCCTTGTTAATGTTGAGAATTGGAAGTAAATGGATAATCATATCAAAACAAATTGATGCAAAAGATGAAGGTGCTTCTGCCCAGGGCTTGCTTAGTTTTTTACACCATGGAAAAATATGAATTATGTGTGGCATGATTTCAACTTTACTCTGAACTTTGTTAGTTTTATTTATTGTTTATATTATGCACTTTCGGCTTTAATGCATTCTTGTCATTGCACTAGTTTCTTCCTCTTAATCTCATGATCACTAATTTGGTTAATATTAAAAAAACACATAATGCCAAATGAGAATCATATGAATATGACAATTTAAAAAGAATTGATAAAAAAATTTCATACTTGACATTTTGGTTTGCGAAAAGATTGCTACAAAAAGAATAGAATTAACAATGAGCGGATTGAAAACTGTCCTCCCAATGTAGATATTGAGCAATGGAAGTAGTTGGTACTCGAATATTGAAAAAGTCAAAAGTTTCGAGTAAGTACATATCTTTTATATTTGTATTCATCATCCCGTCTTGACTTGCTACATTAGTAATTGGTGCTTTATTACTTTATTTAATAATAAAATGCATAATATATGTGAAAATAATTCAAAAAATAAAAGTAAATAGAGAACGATGGGCTGCATTGGCACAAAATCTGTTGCACAAATTTTGCATAAGTTGGTAATATCCATCTTTAATATAAATCTACTTATATGCCACAAATATATGATTTCTTTTGTTATTAGCTAATACTTGAAAATTTATAAACAGCGAAGTGCCCCACATTCACATCTCGCAGAATCGATAGAGCCAACAGAATACTTAAAATTGTTTGTAAAAGAAAAAAATGGAAAGATGAAAATTGGGTTGATAGTGAGTCCAAAGATGCATATCATAAGTTTTTAAAATTATACGAGGCTCAAGTTGAACAAAATGGTGCAGATAACTTGATGATAGAGGAAACTTTCTCAATTGTCCTTGGATGTAAATCTACGTATATAAGAGGGATGGGAGAAGGTCCTCAACCAACCGAAAATGGCTACAACTATTTAGAAAGCCTTTGCAGTGAGATACCCACATGCCTACAAAATGACATTAATGCTCGGATTGAGGCTAAAGTATAATGACGGTTGGCAGATTGCTAAATCAAAAAGAAGTCGAGCTTCATGTTAAATTGTTTATCAAGTTAAAAGCTAATTTATATGTTGACATGCGATCTTTTTTTAAAGAATAGTTATCTACAATGCAAACTTTAAATATTGTAAGTTTATAAATATCATTTTTTTATTATGTTTTTAAGTGTTTTCATTATTTATATAGATAATTTTGATAGCCATACCCTCAAATCTTAAATATGCCATGCCTGCTGTTCAAAATGTTTCCATATGTTCTGCATTCTCTTACCTCAAGTCGATTTTTATATGTTTTCAAATTGATTATGTTTTCAAGTTGCCTGCTGTCCAAACGAGATATGAGAGTACTGGGCAATGCTGGTGCTGTCGCCAGTGGAGTATTATTTTATGAAGAAATTGAGCCCATCGTTGTGTTGGAATTATTCTTGTCATGTATTTACATTTGCTTGTTTCATCTTATGGCCAATGGAGCATTTATTGTACTGCTAGTATTGAATTCTCAGGTTCTTGAATTCTTAGATTCTAGAAGTGTGAAGCATCAGATTGGGTTTTGGAAAATGTGCTATGTGCAAAGTTCATGACATGTACTCAACATGACCAACCTTATAACTTTAGCCATGACAGCATCTTAATATGTAAACAATACGGTGGAAGTCCAACCATTGTGACACCCAATGAAAGTGTCAAACAACTATACAAATGACTCAGTTAGCTTATTATACAACAAGTTTGTCTAAATGCCACAATTTATCTGTAGTTAAAATTCAGTAAGATTATAAAAGATTTTTAGTCTTTATCTGTATCGTATGTTGCATCTGAAGTAATTATATCTTCAAAGACTTAATAACCTATTGACATTTCTTTATCAGCTCAAAAGATGTTAGATAGATGATTGTCAAAATCTAACTACGTGCCTTAGAAAAAAGATGAATTTATTCATTTTTCAATGTATGTTAGTATAGCCTCTACATCATCATACTATATATGCCACTGTTGCATTTGGCAAATATATGACTTCTAATTCTTTGCAGTATACACTACACAGTCTCGACCTTTGGCCTTCATCACCTTAAGCTTTATGCCATCTTATTTGTTGATCCTTGATGGAAGACAACTCCCTATGCTATCTCAATATACATCACGTTTTCAGTGGCTTTACCTAATAGTTATATTCTCTTACAAGCTGTTTAACGAAAAACTTACTGGTTTTTCGAACAAGCACCTAACAACTTATATGTTGAGAACATGTCATGGACTGCTGTCATAATTTTGGAAAATTCAAAATTGAATTTTGAATGTCATACTTCTACCTCACAAGCTGTACGGCTTGTACAGCTTTCTTGCAACAAAGAAGAAGAGGAATTACTTCTATCAGCAACAAATTGTACGGCTGTCTGATTCTTGGCTTTCTGGCAACTTTTTGTTTCAGCATTTTCAGTTTTCACAAATGATTTATATTTTTTATTATATTTTAGTATAATACAAGTAATTGTTTGTAAGACCTTGAGAATGTAATTAACTAAATGAATGATAAAAGTATCCAAGAAGTGAATGGTGGCTCATCATTTAGGCTTTAGATAATCTGTTTGTCGTAATTACCTCGATCTTTTAATGATGACAATGAATAACATTACTCATGTTACTCATTAAAGGTAGAAATTGTAAGGTCGTTTGACAAAAATTAAAAGCGAACTTATGATCAATTTAGTAAGCCTGCTAGTGAAACTACGAGCCAATCTAAAGTATTAAAAATCCATCTGGCTTTCTTTTTCTCGGTTAATCGTGTGTTAAAACAAGTGGAGGTTAGAGCCTTTGAGGAGATGTTAAAAATATTATTTTTCATATTTGTTTAGTTTATTTTTTAGTATAATTATATTATATTGAGATATCTATGATTATATCAGAGTTATTTAAAAAATAACTCATTGCCCATAATAGCCAAACATTCAAAAAAAATAAAAGATCAGATCAAATGATCTTAGCATTCAAAGGAGGTATACATGCATGTTCAAATTCAGATTTGCTTAATGCACAAATCAGCTGATTGCTATCTCGATTTTTTGATCTGATTGAAATTTTGAATTATTTGTTAATTAAACCCTCAATGGTGCTGGAAATCTCTCCCGTGAAGAAGTTTTGATCAACGGACGGTCAATATAGTTGACCGTCTGAAGGACCAAGTTGACCGTCCATTACTAAGTGTTCTTAAGACGACCGTGAAGATGGTCAACAAGATGTTGACCGGTCTGGATGGTAGGACGGTCAACTATATGTTGACCGGATTTGTATGGGAAGACAGTCAATAGGATGTTGACCGATTCTGGATGGAAGGACGGTCAATAAGGTTGACCGTCCCATTAAGAAAATTCAGAACGCCTGCTGTGTCTGTAAGGATATAGGTTGACCTGCCTGTTTAGGTAACCTTGAAAACTTAAGACGACAGATCTGTCCTCTACTGCTGCTGGCATGCACCACCTACTGCTGAGCTGACACATACTTCTTGGGAACCGTGCACCAACCATGATGACCGGACGTGCTGGTTCAGCTGCTGCCAAAACTTTCTGTATATTCTTATATATATATATATGTAGAGGATATAAAAAAAGGTGTAAGTGTTGTTGAGCAGAAGAGATAGATAGCAGTGTGCGAGCGTGCGAGAAAGAAGAAAACAGAGGAGAGGAAGAAGGGTCAACAAAGTGTGTGTGTGTGCATTTCTGCCTTATTATTTATAATCTCTATCTCATACATAGTCACTTTTATGGACTCAACGTCCCGTGATTTTTTCATTGATTCATAAGGGTTTTCCACATAAAATCGGTTGTCATTGTTTTCGCTTCTATTTTCTTTTCTTCGATCTATTGTGTCTGTAATAGTAGGCCGTCATCTTTTCGGCCAACAAGTGGTATCAGAGAGAGGTTGAGAACTTTGTTCTGATGAAGTCGTCATCTTCAAAGAATTTGTCGTTCAACGTTGAGCTATTCAACGGGCAGGATGACTTCATTCTCTGGTAAGAAAGGGTTAAAAACGTTCTCACCAGAGAAATGACGATCAAAGCGCTGAAAAAGAAGGATGAGAAGCATGCAAACTTGATCGATGATAAATGACAAGACAAGAGAGATCTTATAAACTGCACCATTAAGCTCTGTCTGGCGGACAACACTCTTTATGAAGTGCTTGGCTTGACTGACCCGGCGGAAGTCTGGGAGAAGTTGGAGAGTCGGTATAAGTCCAAGTCCTGGACAACTAGGCTATACATAAAGAAGCAGTTCTATGGCCTGCGGTTGTCAGAATGTTGAAACTTTGAGAAGCATTCGGACGAGTTTAATCGGATATTAACGTAGATGTCCACCCTTGAATAAGAAATAAAAGAGGAGGACAAAGCGTTGGTCTTGCTGGCCTCTCTACCGGCCTCCTTTGACCATATTGTCACAACCTTGCTGTTTGGTAAGGATACACTTATACTAGATACGGTTATTACTTTCCTACTCACGAATGAGTCCAAGAAGTCACAAGGGACCTCGATGTCTGAGGTACTTGTGACTGAATCAAGGAAAAAAAGCAGAGGTCGTGGTCAAAAGCAAGGAGAGACGGCCCATAGCAAGTCAAGGTTAAGGTATCAAAATCTTGAGTGTCACCACCGTGGGAAGAAATGCCACATTAAAAAGTATTATTTCAAATAGAAGTGGAAAAATGCTGGAAAAAAAAGGTGATAGCGAGCGGGCAGAGGAAAAGTCATCTATCTCAGTAGTCACAACAAGCGGCGTACTGCTGACAAGTTAAGGAGACGTGGCAAACTTGACGGACGATGAGTCCGGCTGGATAGTTGACTCCAATGCCACCTTGCACGTCACGTCCAGAAGATAACTATTCATATCCTATACTCCAGGAGATTTTGGAGTAATAAGGATGGGGAATGAAGGAACGTCTCCCGTTGTAGGCAGGGGAGATGTCGTGCTAGTCACAAATAACGGGATGAGGTTTATGCTGAAGGACGTACGTCATGTCCATAACATCCGGCTGAATGTCATCTCAGCCGGTCGCCTGGATAATAAAGGCTATTGTAACACCTTCTATGAAGGCGAGTAGAAGCTAATAAGAGGGTCTCTTGTTGTAGCAAGAGGTAAGAAGGCCTCTGGACTATACGTGATAAAGGCCTGTGCAGTGGCTGGAGATATAAACGCCACAACTAGTACCGGGATAGCGGATCTATGGCATCGCAGGCTAGGCTACATGAGTGATAAAGGGCTGTCCTGCTTAGCCAGAAAATGCTTAATTGTGGGAGCAAAGGAGGAAGGATAAAAATTGTGTCCTCATTGATTGGCTGGAAAATAAATGAGAGTCTCATTTCATGGAGACTTGTCCGGTCCAAAGGCGGAGCTCCTAGAACTTGTTCACACAAATATGTGTGGACCATTCAGAGAAAGTCTTTTGGTGGAGCTCAATATTTTATCTCTTTCATTGAGGACTATTCAAGAAGGCTGTGGGTCTACCCACTGAAGACCAATGATTAGGTTCTTGGTACCTTTGAGCAGTTCCATGCTCTTGTGGAGCGTCAGACAGGGAAGAAGCTGAAAGTCGTCCGTAGTGACAACGGCGGTGAATACTTGGGGCCCTTTCATACCTACTGCTGGTCACATAGTATTAGACACCAAATGAAAATACCAAAGACTCCACAGTTAACTGGAGTGGCAGAACGGATGAGTCATATGCTCTTAGAGAGAGTGTGTTGCTTGCTCTCTGAAGCAAAGCTTCATGCCTTATTCTGGGCAGAAGTACTCCGGACGGCGGCCTACATTATCAATAGATCGCCCAGTAAGCCTCTGATCGATGAAGTGGTGAAGAAGATATGAACGGACAAGGAGCCGTCCTATGATCATTTGTGAGTGTTTGAATGCAAAGCATTCGTGCATGTCCCAAGAGACGAAATGATAAAACTGGAGCCAAAGACGATGCAGTACGTCTTTTTGGGCTATGGGGAAGATGAACTAGGCTACCGGTTCTATGATCCAACTATTAGAAAACTTATCCGATCTAGGGACATAACTTTTGTTGAAAATGAGATAGACAATTGAAGACATTGGCAAGAAGGCCAATTGTGAAAATAAGCAAACGGAGCCAGTAAGCACTGAAGTTGTCCATCCGGCATCATTTGAAGGAGAGGATCCTGGTCAAGAGACGATTGAGGAAAATAAAGAGGAGGTCATGGATCTGGATGACACCATTGATGAAGTCATACCTCAATCGGCAGGGAATGTCCCTGTTAGACAGTCCTCACACAAAAGACGACCTTTCGTCCGTCTGTCACCAAGTGAATATGACATGCTCACTGATGCTGGAGAGCCTGAGAACTATGAAGAGGTAATGAAAGATGACAGCAAAGAGGAATGGCTGGAAGCCATGAAGGAGGAGATGAGCTCCCTTCATGAAAATCACACCTTCGACCTGGTTAAACTTCCTAAGGGGAAGAAGGCCCTCAAGAACAAGTGGATCTTTCGTTTGAAGCCAGATGAGAACACCAAGAAGCCAAACTACAAGGCACGGTTGGTAGTGAAGGGCTTCAGTCAACAAAATGGGATTAATTTTCATGAGATCTGTCCCTGTTGTTAAAATATCCTCCGTCAGGGTTGTACTAGGGCTGGCCGCCACCCAGGACTTAGAGGTGGAACAGATGGACGTCCGGACTGCATTCCCCCATGGTGAGCTTGAGGAGAAGATTTACATGGAACAACCGGAAGGGTTCAAAGCCAAAGGGAAGGAGAAGCTTGTTTATCGTTTAAGAAAAAGTTTGTACGGATTGAAGCAACCTCCTAGGCAATGGTACAAGAAGTTTGAGTCAGTCATGACCAGTCAAGGGTACCGGCGGATAACTCGTGACCACTGCGTGTTTGTACAGAAATTCTCGGATGATGATTTTGTTGTTCTTCTTCTATACGTAGACAATATGTTGATCGTCGGACGCAATGGAGACCGGATAAAGAAGTTGAAGGAGCAGCTTGGACGGTCATTTGCCAAGAAGGACCTTGGATCGGCTAAATAGATTCCGGGAGTCAGAATCTTATGCGATCGGAAGGCAAGGAAGTTGTGTTGTCTCAAGAGGACTATCTTGAGAAGGTGCTCTAACGATTCAACATGGAGAAATCAAAGCCTGTTAGTACACTGTTGGCGAACCACTACAGGCTGAGAACTCGTCAATGCCCGACTTCGAATGACGAGATAAAATACATGAAAGGCGTTCCCTAATCATCAGCTGTGGGAAGCCTGATGTATGCCCTGGTATGCACCAGACCGGATATAGCTCATGCTGTTGGGACAGTTAGCCAGTTTCAATCCAATCCGGGAAAGGAGCACTGGTCCGCGGTGATGTGGATCGTGAGATATATTCGGGATACTTCCATGAGGTGCTTGTGTCTTGGAAGTGACAAGCCTCAGTTGATGGGATACTCAGACGCGGATATGGCCGGAAATATTGACACACGCAAATCCACATCAGGCTACCTTGTAAAATTTACGGGTGGTGCAGCTTCTTAGCAGTCCAAGCTACAAAAGTGTGTAGCCCTATCCACAACTGAAGCCGAATACATTGCAGTCACAGAGGCCTGCAAGG
>JAOVVI020006983.1:0-15192 GCA_028571085.2 Nepenthes alata | reverse complement strand
CCAAAAAAGACAATCTCATCTGTAATGGTAGTATCGAATAATCAAAATACATCTCGAGAGGAAAGCGCACAAATCAGCACACGATCGACAAAGAATGCCCTAACGGTCACTGCACGTGGTATCTCCACCGAAAAAAGGGAATCCTCCTTTTTAACTGTTGCAGTCAAGAACGACGCTCACGTCCATGTTGAGAAAGACAATGATCCCGATAAAAGGAGGTCATCCTGCCTCGCCATTTAAAGAAGGCAGCGGGTACCCACGACTATAAAAGACCATAGAAGCTCTCTAAATTTTCAAGTATCCCAACGCTCTCTCTTTGTTACTGGTTCCCTGCAAACCCAGTACTGAAAGGAACTGCCTTCCAAAAGCATCCACAATCAAAGTCACTCTCTCCACGAGTGCACCTTCAACCATCGTTTTCAAAATCCACTCCCAACATTCATCTTTATATTATCTATATTTACCTTCTCATTCACAGAAGATTGTTTATTGATTTAAATATCAAAATATTTTTGATAAGACTAAATTTCACAGTCACCTGACCTCTTATTTGAAGTTGTGGTATGTAAAATTCTAAACTCAGCGGACGGTGACCAAAATTCGATGAACTAAATTGACCTAAATTTGTTCAAAATTTAGATTTATAACGCATCAATATTATAATAATAACTAATAAATTTGACATATTTTTAAAATATTTATAATAAATTGATACTATCATAAAATTCAAATATAATTTTTAAAAATCAATATAATTAGTTATTGAATTATGTTACAATTACTTGTTTTTAATAATTATCAATATTATAAAATTATATAACATATTATATTATTTTTAACAAATACGGCCCCTACCTTGAATATTCAACGAATGTGGGCCTACCAGTTCAAATTCAAAAATCGTCCCAGTAACGTTACGATTTCTTGGCCTCAGCTCCGGCGCCCAATTCCCAAACCTTCTACTTCTAATCACATTGCGCGACGCCGACCTAATTACAGACGCCCAATTCAAATTTCCCTTCCAAATTTGTGTGCTCTTTCACTGGCCGACCTAGAGCTGATTTGGATCCCCTCTCACTTCTCTCTCCTCCGTCTTGGGCTTCTGCTTCTGTTGATACATTGTGGGAGCAGCAATTTACTAGAAAGATAACACTTCAAGAAGTAGAACAGTGCGTGTTCTTGAATACTGTTACGTTATTTGTCCCCCTCGTTCTTTGAAGTCACTGATTTTTTTTCTTTGGGTTCTTTTTCATTCTTTTTCTCTAGGGGTTTAATGGAGAATGTTACTAGAAGTGGGCTTCATGACTTCCATCTGGCATCAAGAAAAGCAGAAGAAACAGGTTTGTAAATTGCATCTCAATCTCTTCCGGTCATTGATCACTCTTTTATGGTTGCTAACAAAACCAACGGAAGAAAGGAGACTAATTTCTTTGAACTGAGCATTCTTGATGTTTTTTTTAATAAAGGGTGGTTTTTCAAGTAAACGGAGCAGCTTAGCGTGTGGGTCTTCCATTGGATTTTTTAACTGGTCATTCTTGATTGTGTTTGTTCATTCTTAGTCATAGGTGCTTTAAGAAAACAGGGCAAGCTTAACTTGTGGTTGTTCGATTGAGTTTTAGTAATTATATATCTCTATCGAATCCCAATCATTCCTAAGTAGACAAATCTTAAAATCTCATAGCTTTACGAAGATACCGAGCAGTTTACTGGTTGGAATGCCTGATTGGTCCACTTAGCGTACCAGATCAGCCATCGGAGAGAGAATTCATTTCTTGCTTGAGAAATGGCCTTATTCTATGCAATGCTATTAACAAGATAAAGCCTGGATCTGTGCCCAAGGTATTTTGTGTATCATTTTCTCCTCTGCCAGTCTAGGGGTCTTTTTAGTTTACAAAAGGGTAACTCTGTTTATGCTTTTTGGAAACTCATTTACAGGTTGTGGAGACTCCCTTACCTTCACAATCGGTGGTATGGGATTCTAAGCCCCTGCCTGCCTATCAATACTTTGAGAACGTCCGGAACTTTCTGGTGGCAGTTAAAGAGCTGCAACTACCTGCATTCGAAGCATCTGATCTTGAAACAGTAACATAACCCCTAACAATTCCCTTTTATTTGTTCTCGTTAGCAGTGAATCATGGCATAAATGTATCCTGGTGAATTGTCATATGTGACCATATTTTTTTTGACACTGCAATTGACATTGATGTTTGATTTATTGCAAGATGTCCTTATTATGTCAGTTCTTTTGACTTTATTCAATTCTTTGGTATTACTCTATTTAGATTGTCTCATATTGGCTTCCACTTCAGGAAAGTTTTGAGAATGGATCAGCTGGTAGGGTTGTTGATTGCATTTTAGCACTTAAATCATACCATGAGTGGAAGCAAATGAATGCAGGCGATGGATTTTATAAGAATGTAAAATCCCCTCTGGTTCTGCATTCAGCGAACAAGAACCTTTCACGACCATTGAATGCATTATCAACAGATGCCTGTAGGCACCTGGACATGTCAGCAGAAGATGGTGATAAAGGGTCACTTGAAGGTTTTATTTATCCTTCTTATTGGTGTAGTTTTTTTTTTTTTTTTACAGATATGCTTAATGCACACCTATAGGCATATCAAGCATTTACATGAACTTAGTATTTTGCTGATGAGGATTTAATTCATCTTTATAAAGTATCTCAAAGACTATACATGAATCCTGCCAGTTAATTTGACTAGCAATTCTCATTCCTTCATGCTGATTCCCGTCAAACAAATGCAATCTAAATCTTATGCAATATTCTCTCTTTATTAATTTGTTGGTTTTTTTTGTAGATTCTATTGTGAAGGCCATCACAGATTACATGGTTGAGACAAAGGAAAATATCAGCAATAACCTTCTTGCTTCTTTCCATACTGGGAAACTGGTACTTTCTATCATTTTATCAGCAAATGTATTAGTTATTGTATTGGTACAGTGTCTGATTGTCCAAGATGTTGGCCCCTTTCCCTCTTGATTTCTAATTCTTTTCTGCAGGATCCAGTCAAAACTTTGAGCAAAATTTTGGCTAGTGGTTTGGAGGGGCAGCTGCAAAGCAGCTCTGCTGAGGTTAAATGGCTTTAATATACTAATAAATTCACTGCATTTATCTAACTAAAGCAAATATATGGTTTGATTCCCGTGTAATGTGTGTAACTTGCCAGTTTAAATTCATCATGTTCTTATGCTTCTATTCTTAACTGGTTACATTTGGGCCCCATCGTTATGCTGCCCATGTCCTATTTTTTGATTCGGGCTGCAATAGCAACAATATAGGATGAAAAGCATTTAGTGAGTTTTTTCCCCCTTCTTCTTTTGTTTACTTTCCTTACTTTGTATGTTATATGCGATTCATTCAGATGACATTAGCTTCAAGCAATGAAGTGGGACTCATTATAGAACTTATTCACATTGCTGTACCTAGCACCAGGCTGGTTGAAACAGTAGCCAAGATGCCGATTGCTCTGTCATATATTCCATGTGATAACTTATGCCATGGAATTATAGGATGAGGCAGCTAAAAGTTATGCAATTAGCTATGAAATGTGTTAATGAGATGAAATTAAAATTAAATGGTTAGAATTCTGTGTTATATAATGAATGAAGGCATACAGTTGACATTGTAGATCTATGAAAGAAGAAAAGAGTTTTCTTTTATGTGTCAGACCATTTCCCTCTTATTTTACTTAGCAACTTTTATGCACGAAGCATGGTTTCACAAAAATCGTAGACTAAGCTTTTGACTACAATTACACCCTGGATCCCAAAACTAATTCTTTTTTTTTTTTTTTACTCTGGAAAAGGTTTTATGACACTAGTTTGTACTGACAGATATTGCTAATGTATGTTAAAGTAGTGGCATAGTTAATGATGACACTTGCTTCATAAAGCATGTGACTTGAAAGAAATGACTAATGCAATTTGCAAAGAAATCCTGATAAAAAAAATTTACACCACATGCTCAGATACCCAGATAATCTGGTTAGCAGGGTTTTCCCCTTTTATGGTTGCTTGTGAATTATAATTATGAGATAGGATTGTACATTTAAAATTATTTCCATATTTGAAGACTGAGGCATATAACTGATGAATTATCTACAATGTTGCCCTGATATACCAACAAGTGTTGCTGATGACCTTTGTATTTACGTTGCTTTTTACTTCTAGTGATATGACTATGTCATGAACCACTTTATTTGGATTCTTATATATACATTTCTGTGCTACTTTCTGATTGATATGTGCACTTCTAAGAAAAGCCGTCCCCATGGCCTTTTGAGAAACCTTTTGGCTTTGGCCACAACAAAAGTAGAATTAGTCGTATGTTCTCTTATATTCAGTGTATATCTGTTTTTTCTTTGCTTGGTAAACAAGCTCAATTTGAATGTATTCTCTTGTATTTTGTGTGGTTTGACTCAATTTATAGTTTTTGCATGTACATTGTGTTGAAGTGAATGCTTGCTCAGCATTATAGAAACTTTTTATTCAGTAAATTTATTTTCTACTTTTGTTTTTCATAAGTGGTTTATTTCTAATTGATGCAGATTCAAGATATATTGAGAGAATGGACTAGCTCAGCTGTTCAGTCGGCATATATAGCTAAAAGAAATATTCCTACAAATAGAAGTACCAAGGTACTTTTTCTTTATTTTTGTTTCAACATTTAACTATGATATAGCTTGGTGTTTGCGAGATTCTTATTTTCCTTTTTCAAGCAGTGTACCAGGAGTTGCTTTTTTGGTATACAACTGAAGTTGTTGCACACTTTTTGCGAAGGTTTACTTTAATTCTAGAAGGAAGAAAATACTATACTAATACCATACAGAATTTGCTATCATGTTAGAGAAATCATTTGTCCCCAATTTCATGATTTTACTTACCCTAAAAACGACATGATTTGTAATATACAGAGAGCAATGAAATAGAGACAACGTGTTCATAAATAAAAGTATTTTTCAGCCTTATATAGCACAATAACATATTTATTATTTTATCTTTATAATTTGTCAGAGGTTTTGTTTTTGAGAGCTGTAAATTTCTGTATCACTATAACTAGGGATGGATCAGATCAACAACAACAAGCCCTTAACTCCCACGAAGTGGGTATGGATTAAAAGCATTGTGAATTTTTCCTTATCAGTCATTCGAGTCATATATGGTATGGTCTGATTCATTCATGAACATGCAAATATGAGCCATATTCAGGCCAAATTATTCTGAACTGATTCCATCACTCAAAGAACTATAAAAAATAATAACAAATGCAAAAAAATGCAAAAGGTCATCTCAGAAGTCCAAAAATTCTGACGAAAAGTTTCAGACTAACTTGTATTAAACATGTCATTTATTTATCCCTTTTATTGTGGTCGTTTTGAGTTGTTCTTTTGACAGTGGAGCTGAGCTGCAGGAGAGTTGTGAAGATACAGTCCATGTCAGCAATTTTGATAGTTACTGGAAACTAATACAACTCATAAGAAATATTTCAATGACTAAAGTTATTCTCTTTATTTAAGAGCGGGATGGGGAGAGAATTGTTAGGCTTTGGTCACTCTTTTGTGGGTATTGTAACAAATGGGTGATTATCGGAAGGTCGCACAAGTCTGAATTGAAATGAGCTTTTGTGCTCAAGCATCGGGAGGCAACCGGGTGCCGAGTCCGATGGGCAACCGAGGTGCCAAATCTGAGGGGCAACCTTGGTGTCGAGTGTGAGGGGCAATTGGGGTGCCGAGTCTGAAGAGCGACCAAGCGGTGATGTTGAAGGGCGCCCGGGCGTCAAGTCCAAAAGTGCTTGAGTACGGCCCAACATCATTATAAAGTGCATGAATCGCCTTAGGGTTTGTGACTAGAGACAGAGAGTGAAAATACCACTTTGTAGAAATAGACCAGTGAGCGCTATCAGTAAGAGAAAGAGAGATAGATAAGAAAAGTGAGTAGACACCGGTCCATCTCGTCTTCACTGTTGCTCGGGTTTGTCTGATTCAAGGTATTGAGTCATTGTAATTTCTAGTATTTGGGGTTTGTGTAACCGATTTTACATAGTTGATATTTTGGATGTCTCATCTCGTGATTTTTCTGTCTTATTAAGAACAGGGCTTTCCATATAAAATTGCTTGTGTTTTGTCTCTTTATTTTTTGTGATTGTTGTTTGCTTGATGTGCATTGTCGTTGCTATTCCTCTCGGTTCATCCAAGCCATCGGCGAATATCCCAACTAGAATATCCATCAAACTTCAAATGATCAGAGCTTCAAAATTTTTGTCACAATACTTGAAAATTTATTGCAAAATTATATCCCTTAATTGCCTTGTGTGGATTTTTATTGGCCTTGGTAGCGTTGCCGAGCTTGCTTGACAAAAGGTAGCTGTGCCCACTGGAATCTCTTGCGAAAGCAGGAAGAAGACCTTGCAGTAAGCGATTTCTATTTTCTGGAGTTTGTCTACTGTCTTTTTCCATGGAGTATCTTAGAAGCTTTGTGGAAATTGTGTGTGTGTGTGTGTATCAAAAATAGCTATGAAACTTATACTACATCCTCCAAAAGCATGCTACTTGAATCATGCAATATGTTAAGGAGGATAATCAATATTCCTTGATGTGCATGTTGTTTTAATTTGAGCCATTTTTTTCCTTTATATTGGCTAGTTTCAATAGTACAAGATGATGAGATCACACAGAGTTTATGGAGCAAAAAACGAGTATAATTCCCTTTTCCCAAATGTTGAAGTCATAGAAAAGATTTTGCATGCGAGCAAAAGTTTCTTTCTCATTAGAGAAATGTGACCCACCCATTAAAACAAGAGGCAATGGTTTTTATGTTGCTGAAATAGTTAGATATAGTTTTATCTCTGTCAAAATGTACCTATTTGGCTAAGAGTTGAGATGACATTTTAGTCACCATTGCCCATAATGTATATCTGCAGGACATAAGTGCTTTGTTGGCACAGACAAAGAAAGAGTTTGAAGATTTGCAGTCTCAGATGCTGAATGATATGAAACAACTAGGTTTGCACCCATGTCAATTTCACTATACGTGATAAGCTATATAAATTCTTGCCATATGTCTACTGCTGCACAATATGTGATCAATTTTGCAATGGTTCAGGAAACCACGTTCACAATATGTCTACTGCTGCACTTGGGTATCAACAGATTATGCAAGAGAACAGGAATCTATACAACATGGTTCAAGATTTAAAAGGTATAATTTTTAGTTGAGGCATAAGAGGCTATCTGAGTGTTGGATTATGTGAAACGGGTGGGTGCCTATGATGGGTTGACCCACCCAGTAGTTGTTCAAAACTTTCCATATTTGAAAATGGGAGGTTATCAATGATAACCTCAGTCAACTCCATCTTTCTGGCTCTCCTGTATTATAGTATGGATAACTTCCATTTTGACGAAGAAAAAGTTGAGAGACATGAAAGATGGTGAAAGCAAGAAGAGGATGAAAAACTTTCAAAATTCTTCTGAACTCTTGACGCATGGGTTGTAAAAGTAGGTGTTTTCCATTTGCGATAGCTCTCTAATCAGGAGTTCCTTTTTCTGAGAATTCTTCCGCCAATACATGAAAATGCTTTGATCTATAGTATTTTTTGCACCTAGCATGCTTCATATTATTTGTCGCTAAGGATTATGGAAGTAGACCCAGTAAATTTAAGGAACAAAGCCCAGCTGAGTATCAGTTGCTGATTTCTTTGCCACACAAGTTCAAAATTGAAGCTGTTAAGACTTGGCTGACACCACTGGCAGCTTGAAAAATTTATAAGTTTGCTCCAAAGAAAGATATCATCGTATGTCATTTGCATTGAAAAACTTAATTTGACTTTGAAGTAGTAATGTGTAATAGCTGTCACTTTGGAATAAATGTTTTTACAGGAAATATAAGAGTTTACTGCAGAATCAGGCCCATATTTAATGCAAAAGCAAAGAATGTGATAGATTTCATTGGAGAAGATGGTTCATTGGTAGTTGTTGATCCATCGAAACTAGAAAAAGCCGGAAGAAAAGCTTTCCAGTTTAACCGGGTATATTGCCCAAAAGCTACACAAGGTGATTCTACAGCACTGTTTAGTTTCCATTTTCCAACGTACTTTTACTGCATTGAATTTACCTAAAATTAATATTACTTTCTTGTTATTGCTTTTTGTTTTCAAAATAGATGAGATCTTCAAGGACACTCGGCCGCTGATTAGGTCTGTTATGGATGGTTATAATGTCTGCATTTTAGCTTATGGTCAAACTGGATCTGGCAAAACATACACCATGGTGAGGGCTGCTTTCCTTATTTATACAAAGTTGGTTTGTAACATTATCGTGGATGAAAATATTGACATCAATTGCGTATCGGTATCGGACATCTTGAGTAATATGTATTGGTGTCAAACATATTAAAAGGAAAAAAATTAAAAAATTATAAGTTGGAAGGATTGTATCGGTCAATATTTCATCCAAATATCGGTCGTATTAATCGATATTTTAAATATCAACTGATATATTACAATGTATTGCTGATATGAAAATATATCATAATATTATCACAATATCGAAAAATATCAATATTGGCATTAATAAACATTATAGATTCAAATATTGGCATTTTTTTCTGTTCTTATGAAAGAACTTGGGCATTTCTTAGCCTACTGAAAACTTTATACTTGTCTTGCTTGATGTTGACTCCCAGTGGTGAACTTGCTTTTGCTATGCATGTATGGCTGTTGATGTCTTCTTAAAAAGATTGAATATTTTAACTCTTTAGATGCTCCTTACGTGTAAGACATTAAATTAACAATGTTCTTCTGGGTGTTAGTGTGGTCCATCAGGTGAATCGACTAAGGATATGGGAATCAATTACTTTGCTCTGAATGATCTCTTCAAAATGTCTAATCAGCGGAAGGACACCACAAGTTATGAGATACATGCTCAAATGGTTGAAATATACAATGAACACGTACGAGATCTGCTTTCTGAAGATTCATCATCCGCTAAATATCCTTTTCATGTTTCCTTATTGCTGAAGATCCTGAAATAGAAAATAATGGTATTGATTGCTGCTTCATAATGAATTGTTGCCATGGATAAAAATATTGGTATTGATGTTGTTTACTGCTGTATCGTTATCGGACAATACATATCCATATTGGATATGTTGAAATTTTTTTAAGATTATAAGATGCAGCCTATATTTCGAATATCAGTGGATATATTATGATATATCACCGATATAGAAACGTATCGTAATATTATTGCAGTATTAGGAAATTTTTGTATCCAGGGGACCAGTTTTTGACGCATACTGGCTGATATTTATATCGGTGATTGTTACCTTAACTGCTAACAAGTTAGAGATTAGGAGCCATCCTATCAATGGTGGAATGACTCTTCCAGATGCCACGTTGTGTCCTGTGAAATCCACAGTTGATGTTCTCAACTTGATGAAACTTGGCGAAGTGAATCGTGCCACTGGTTCCACAGCAATGAATGACCAAAGTAGCCGTTCACACAGGTTAGTCATTAAAAATCAGAATCGTTTCTGTTTGACTGCCCATAATAGTATGCAATGCCATAACTACCAACACATCAGAAAGAATTTTAGGTCATCTCCTGTATATTGATGATGTGTATCCTGGTGGTCACGGGCTCTAGTAGTGAAAATTGCCTCTTGCATAATGCAATATAAGACTGGATATAATAGATTAAAATTGATTCGACCCTTATCTAGACCCTGCATATATTTGAAATTCCGTGCATTGGGCTGCCATTTTTTCCAATATACTCGTGACGTTGGTGATTTTTCATTCTCTCGTTTAGTGTCTTGACAGTTCACGTGCATGGCAAGGATGCTTCTGGAAGTACTCTTCATAGTCACCTTCACTTGGTGGACCTTGCGGGAAGCGAACGGGTTGACAAGTCCGAAGTTTCGGGCGATAGGCTAAAGGAAGCACAACATATTAACAGATCTCTTTCCTGCTTGGGAGATGTCTTTACAGCATTGTCTCAGAAAAGCTCCCATATACCTTACAGAAACAGCAAGCTTACTTTACTTCTGCAAGATGCTTTAGGTGGAATTTCGTTGAAGTTTTAGTCAATGAGAATGTTAGAAATTACCTCAATAAATAAATAAATAAAAACTGTGATATAGCTGATTGAATTCAACTTGTTTGTGCTCATCTCTCATCCTTCACCAATCGTAGGTGGAAATGCAAAAACGTTGATGTTTGCACATATCAGCCCTGAAGGAGAGAATTTTGCAGAGACAATTAGTACTCTGAAATTTGCACAAAGGGTGTCAGCCGTTGAGCTTGGAGCTGCTTGTTTGAACAAACAATGCAGTGAAGTTATGGAACTTAAGCAACAGGTAAATGTGTTGAATATAAGCTATCTTATTTCTTTTTCATGATTTCTTTTGTAATCCCCCCCCCCTCTTCACCAATTTGGGTAGCTCTGTGGAAATTTATTCAAAAATGCATGGGTATTTTTTTTTTTTGTGGTGAGATGAGCTTATACTTACATTGTGTTCAGCATTCTTTCGTGCAAATTTATTCCATGATTTTTTTTAATCATGGAATTTGAGATTGTTGGTGACTAGTTTTGATTTTACGCAGATTGAAAACCTCAAGAAGGCATTGATGGAAAATGAAGCACAGAACCTAAAGCCGAATAGACAGCCTATATCACCACATAAGAAATCAAAGGCAACGCCTGAAATAACTTCGCCAAGATCACGGAGGTTGAGCATTGAAAATTCCTGGGCTATGAAGACCAAGAAATCACAGAACGAAAAGGAACCACGATCACCATATGAGAAGCAAAGAGCAATGATGGAAGGAAATCCTCTACGATCACGAAGGATGAGTTTGGAACATCCCTCTACAATGAATACCGAGAAGGTGCCACATGTGGGACCTGATACAATGGAAGGAATATCTGCATGGCAGGAACCAAAAGTGATGCTTGATCGAACTCTCCGAAGCTTCCAAAGGTTGAGCATTGAAAATTCCAGAATCATGAAGTGTGAGGAAGTTCAGAGTGCAGAATCAGATAAATCAGAGTATAGAGTGCGCACTCCTGCAAGGAGCCAACAGATTAGCTTCGAAAATCCCAGTGTCCAATGGTTGAGCATTGAAAATCCTAGTAGCGTGAAGCTTGAGAAAGTGAAGAACAGAGAACCGGGTAAATTGAAGCAACAGAAGTCTCCTAACGAAGAAAAATTTGCAACCACTAATCAAACTCCTCCACGATCCCGTCGGCTTAGCATTAAAAATCCAAGTGCGACGAAGTTTGATAAATTGATGAACACATCAGACAGAAAGGCTTGCAAGACCCTGTCTATGACAGCAAATCATGGCATCAAACCAAACTCTGCTGGTTCTCGAAGGTTCAGCTTGGGAGATCCAAAGAATGGTAGGAAGGATCATCTGGAGATTGAATTATCAGAAGATATGCTCAAAATTTCACCATCAGAATCGTCATCTGTTCATAAGTTTAGACAGCTATGCGAATCTCGAGCTATTTCAAATTCTAATGCCGATTCCAGCAATTCTGAAACTCTACTATTTTCTGCATATGAAGGACAGCCATTTCAAAACTTAGATAAAGGAACGCCAGAGCCGCAAGTACTGGGTGGAAATGCTATTCAGATTGCTAAAGGTTATCAGACAACCAGCACGGTAAGAAGTGCACATGGGAAGAGTTCTCAAATCAGGAAATCATTGCGGACTATCGGGAAGATGATTAATGGTTCTGATAAACGGTATGTAACCTTTGAAAACATGAAAATTTGATGTTATTTTTTTTGGGGTTGGAAACCCGGATTCACCTGATCCAGCGCAGCGGAAACCCAAATCCAATTGTCAGTCGACAATTACCATTTTAGTGGGAATAAGAAACATAGGATTGTACGGCCCTTTTTTTACGTGAAAACTTTTTACAAACCGAAGGAAAAAACCACGGGACATATAGTCCACAAACAAGTCTACTATGTAAAATCGGTTACACAAATCTCGAAACAGAATACCAGCAACCCACCCTGTCTACACAAGCCCCCAAAGAACAAATAGTAAGAAAAACAATCACCAAGAGTAAGGAAATTTTCCTTCCCTCTTATCTCTTTGTTTTTCTCCTGTAACGTCCCCAGGCACCTGCATGTGGATATTGTCTGCTTTGGACCAAGCCCGCATGGTTTTGTTCCTGATAGGCCCACGGCCCCCAAAACACGTCCACAATGGAGAGGTATCAACTCCTCGTATGAGCGCACTTCGTTCCCCATCCTCGCTGGCACACACGGCCCGGGTCCCGTCTCTGATGTCACCATAACGTCCCCAGGCACCCGCATGTGGATATTGTCTGCTTTGGGCCAAGCCTGCACGCACGATTTTGTTCCTAGTAGGTCCACGGCCCCCAAAACGTGTCCACAGGGGGTGGTATCCACACCTCATAAGAGCACACTTCGTTCCCCATCCCCAGCCGATGTGGGACCTCACATCTCCTCTCCTTCTCATTGTAGTGCTTTCAGCTCACAGACATTTTACAAATGTGGTAAAACGACAACCTTCGTTTTCCTCCCGCACACATGCGGCCTGGCACACAACACTTCTGGTGTTTTCTCACATACTAGCACAGTCCTTGGTGCCTAGCACACTGGCTCTTGGTGATTTCTCACACTCAAAACTGAAGCTCCTGGTACGTCTTTATAATGTCCCTGCTCTACCAAATCTCATCTGCTCAACTGCCATCTTGCAGATGATCTGTCACGCTGTCCCTATCATTTCTGCATTTTCACCAGTTCCCGAACTTCCTGCAAACGGTGCATGCTCTATACTGTTCAAAAGGCGTCCCTTGCAAGTCAATTGCTTGCTCAGAAAAGCCTGCCACCAATTATGTTGTGCAGACTCAGTTGGTCAACCTCCTGTTGACCATCTTCTTTCCACAATGTTCTCGGTCCTTGCTGTGCTCAAGTCCGCGGACCATCTGTGCCCTTGGCCAACACGGAGTCCTCGGGCACTGTTGTACACTCAGCCATGTCCTCAGACATTTCCATACCGGTAATACCAACCGATAAATTCCACACGCCTGCCATTGGCCTCCTTGACCGGTCAACTTGTTGACCTGCCACTTTGCCCCAAATTGGCAAAGTGCTTCCGCGCGCCTTCAGCCGGTCAACTTTCGTTGACCGACACTTTGCCTCGCCCGACCAGTCTTCTCCGGATTTTCACTCCGACAAATACACTCCATCATTTGCTTTTCGAAAATCTACTCCGAATTTCTTCTCCGCAAATTCACCGATAATAAACCTGTTTATTGGGTTACCCACAAGGGAGTAACCAAACTCAATAATTTTTTGTTAATGATGAAATGCAAAATCTTGGTTATTGCTTTTTATATTGCTGTTGCTTTGTAACTGAAGTGGAAATAATAGGGACTTAAGAGCAATATCACAATAAGAAAATTAAAGAGATCTTTTATAAATTGAGGAGAAATTGAGTGATGGAAGTAAAAAAGCCCCGTGAAGTTCTGTATTTGTCTATATATTTCTATTTTTACTAGAAGTTCATTGTTACAACCGTAAAATTGTCCAAGTGATCTAGTAATTATGAGTTCAAGTCTTGAAACGGACAATGACATAATGTTAGCGTTAAGGGTGACATGAATGCGCATTGTGAGACCGTCTCATTTTAAAACCCGACCTACAGCTCGTAGTGTGATTTGATATGAATTTTGAATAGAGATTAGTAGCAATAGCAAAGGGATCAAGCTGTTAATTTATAGGACCTGCTAGAAAGCTGGACCCATCAGTTTTTTTGTCATGAATACGTAGTTGCTATTTTGGGTTTCTTCTGAGCTTTTCAAAAACATT
This sequence comes from Nepenthes alata, assembly GCA_028571085.2. Lineage (NCBI taxonomy): Eukaryota > Viridiplantae > Streptophyta > Magnoliopsida > Caryophyllales > Nepenthaceae > Nepenthes > Nepenthes alata. The sequence continues at coordinate 1,320 of JAOVVI020006983.1, read as the reverse complement.
TGTAACCCGTCTTATATATTCATTTTCTAAAGATGGTGAGAATTCTAATGCTTTTGCTGTAGTTTTTTCCCATTGAATTTCTTCTTATAAATATGGTGCTTTGTTGTGTGATAAATTTGTCTTTTGCTATTGCTAATTCCTCAAAACCCTAATAGTAAGACTGCATGCAATTGTCTCACGACTGTTCCAACTCTTTTCGAGACCCACCATCTCCAAAGTTTCATCCACCTGTATGCCTTTTTTTCTTCTTTCCAACAAAGGGGCGCTATTATATGCTGTGACATCTTATGAACTTGTTCATACAGTGAATTAGCATGGTATTGTTACACTGTCCCACCTTTTGGCAACTTGAAACCTGCTCCTGTTTACTGAGCCTCACCACAGGCATACAAACACACTTTTCTTTTCCTCAAGTCTCCGTTCTGATGACTGTTAATCCAAATCACAGGAACCCACAAAAGACAGAAGCACCCATCAAGGGCAGGAACGCTATCAGCGATTCAAAATCTCCAACCACGGCTACTTCAAGAACTCCGAGGAGACAGTCGCTAACGGGAATTCAGCCAATCGGTTCAGAAAACCTCCGGCGATCTTCTCTCGGAGGGAAGTCAAGTAATGCTTGTAAGTTAAACCAACAGAAGAAACATAGTTCATGATGAGCCGTTCCTGCTTTTGATTTTTCCTCTGTTTTTGCAGGTATAAGTGAAACTAGGAATGCAAAATCACCTCCTTCCCGCTCTTCAACAAAGGGAATGAACCGGCAGATGTAGATAATTCGATGCTATAAAGCCAGCGTTTGAGCAATAACTAGTTGATCATAGCCTCATTTATTATCAGGCTAGATGTTATGAAGAGAATGATATAATTTGCCAATCATGTAACATTTTTCTAATCTAGCATCAGTTAACAAATTCGACCGATGTTATCAATAGAAATTAGTTTAACATATTATATGATCGGCAACCGTATATTGTTGTTGGGTATTGATTTGGAGAATTACTAACAAGTGAATCAAATCAGTGGTATATGCTTTTATTTATCTCTTATCGTGCGATTCAATATGGCTGACATGGTTTTTTTTTTTTTAGTTATTATTAACAAATACTACTTATTTTATCCCTTCTTGGTTTTTTAATCTATAAAAGAAAAATATTTGAACAATTATAATTATTGATTAGTATTTTTAATCGTTTGTTATTAAATTTATTATGGTTTTCCTATTTGTTGCGTCCCGGGCCCAAGGTCGTTGTACGGATTGGGAGCCTTCAGATTCCAAAGCGCGTGGCTATCACGGAAGTGGGGTCCGATTTCCGTCTCTGT
>JAOVVI020006982.1:0-10189 GCA_028571085.2 Nepenthes alata | reverse complement strand
AAGGCGTAGTCAGCCTCTTCAAGGGTTAGGCACCAGAGGTACGGGGTCAAGTAGCCGTGGTGATACAACCGCCCGTTGACTATGGTGTACCAGCCGGCTGTTCTCTTTATTTGCCTGGCCTCCTCTGCGTCTTCTGGAAATGTTTCGTCTGCTAGGTACCTCAAGTAAGGTGTCATCCAGTTTTCCATCCCGGAGATCTGCATTGCCTCCTATTTTTCTATACTGGGAGCATTCAGGACCTCCCTCATATACCTCGAGTACTGTTCTGGATTGATCGTCCTTCTAGTTTTTAGTTATGGGAACATGGACCAGGGTTAGCTTGTCAAAGCTACGGGTAGCTTCCCTTTCCCTGGTCAAATATTTGGCCATGTGTGGGTTGCTTACCTCAAAGTTTTCATCAACCTGGTTGATGATTAGTTCGTAGTCGCTGAAAACAGCCAGTCGTTTTGCTGAGCACTCTTTATCTAACCTTAACTCGGCTAGTAGGGCTTCGTATTCGACAATATTATTGATGGCCGGGAAGTCAAGTCGAAGGGAGTACTTCACCTCAAACCCGCCAGGGGTCATGAGGACCACCCCAGCTCTACTGCCTATGTCCGTAGATGATCCATCTATGTGGAGTACCCATTCTGAAGCCTCCACGTGTTGTTCCGCATTCTCTAGGGGCTCCTCTTCGAGAACTAGAGTCGTGATCTCGACAATAAAGTCAGCCAGAGCCTGTACTTTTATGGCAGGCCTAGGTCGAAACTCGATATCAAACTCGTCCAATTCAATAGCCCACTTTACCAACCGTCCAAAAATATCATGTTTCTGGAGAATGCTCTTCAGAGGCTAGTCGGTAAGAATTATTATGCGGTGTGCCTGAAAGTAGGGCTTTAGTTTTCGTGTGGAGAATACGAAAGCTAAGGCTAACTTTTCTGGCGCGGGTCGCACGTTTTCGGGCCGATCAGTATTTTTCTCACGTAGTAAATTGACCGTTCGGTATCGGAGTCGTGGCGTATGAGGACGGAGCTGAGGGACACCTCTGACACCGCTAAGTAGAGGTATAGCTCCTCTTCGACCTTGGGCGATATTAGTAACGGTGGGCTAGCCAGATATTACTTCAACTCATTGAAGGCCGACTGACAATCTGTCGTCCATTGGAACCCGTTTGATTTTATTCCCCTTAGAGCCTTAAAAATGGCTGATACTTGTCACCAGACTTTGCTAGGAAGTTAGATAAGGCCGCCAATCGTCTAATCAGTCGTTGGACATCCTTAATGCTTCGTAGGGGAGCCATGTCCACGAGGGCCTTGATTTTCTCTCAGTTTGCCTCGATTCCTCATTGGGAGACAATAAAACCAACAAATTTTTTCGAGGCTACCCCGAAGACGCACTTAGCCGGATTCAACTTCATTTGATGCTCACGGAGCACCCCAAACGACTCTGCTAGATCGCGGATATGGTCGCCTATGGTTCTGCACTTGACAAGCATGTCATCGACATAGACTTCCATATTGCGGCCAATATGTTTCTCAAATATTTTGTTTACCAGCTGTTGGTAGGTCGCTCCTGCGTTTTTCAGTCCAAAGGGTATCACCTTATAGCAGTAAGTCCCCTGATTTGTCATAAACGAGGCATGCTCTTCGTCCTTCGGACTCATCTAGTTCTGGTTATAACCCGAATAGGCATCCATGAAGCTCACAGCTCATGTCCGGACGTTGAGTCCACCAGTAGGTCAATCCTGGGTAAAGGAAAACTGTCTTTTGGGTAAACTTTGTTAAAGTCTGTGAAATCGATGCACATTCATCACTTCTCTCTACTCTTCTTTACAACGACTACATTGGATAACTAATCGGGATACTGAACTTCTCTGATGAATCTGGCATCCTGTAGTTTCTTTACTTTCTCCCGGATGGCGATCGACTTTTCTACCGAGTTATTTCTCCACTTCTGCCTAAAGAGCTTTCGATCAGGATCGAGGCCCAACTTATGGATAATTACTCAGGCCAGAATCCCAGGCATGTCAGTGAGAGTCCATGCGAAGATGTCAGCGTTTCGTCGCAGAAACGTGATCAGTTCATCACACAATGTATCGGTGAGTGAGCTGTCAATCCGTATACACTTTTCTGAATCCTTCAGATTCAGTGGGACTAGGTCGGTTGCCTCACCGGACTGCGCCTGCTGTAAGGTCATTTTGTCTTGATGGTCAAGGTCTCCCACCGCTCTGGTGCCGTCGTTAGGAGCAATTTGGGACATGTAGTATGTCTGTCCGATGACTTGGTCACCCAACACTTTGCCCACAACGTATAGCGTTGGAAATTTTATTTTAAGGTGTGGTATTGAAGTGACGGCCCCAAACGCTGTTAGGCACAGCTGGCCCAGTATAGCGTTGTATACAGAGGGCAAGTCGACTACCAAGAAGGTAAGTGTACGACTTGCCATTTTCGCATACGTTCCTAGGGTGACTTCTAATCAGACCATCCCTTAGACGGGCACCGGCTTGTTGTCAAGGCCGTACAATTGGTTTTTGACAGGTTTTAATTGACTCTTTTTTAAACCAAATTTAAAAAACGCATCGAGATAGAGCAAATCGTGAGAACTTTCATTGTCAACGAATACTCATTTCAGCTGGTAGTCGATGCTACCGTCAGAAACGAGTGTAGATACAATAAGGGGGTCTGCAAGGGGGAAAACTACATTTGCCAGGTCGCTGTCACTAAAACTAATGACGGTGTCAGTAGTGCGTTATTTCTTCCTCCCAATTTGTTGCTCATTGTTCTCGACCGGGTGGTGATTTTGTTGACCACTCCCACCACAACCCTGTCTCGTGAAGGGAAAGACCCCGTTCCTTCTCCGCCCGTAGTGCCAGAATTCTTACCAGTGCCCTTAACAAACCTAGTGAGGTGGCCTTTTCTGATCAGCTCTTCAATCTCCCGCTGAAGGGTCTTACAGTCCTCTGTGGAGGTTCCGTGAGATCAATAAAAATCGTAGTACTTGGACGAATTTTCTCCCTCCGCCTTTTTAAGTGATTTTGGCCACTTAATAAACTTTTTTCCACGGATCTGTATGAGGACGTTCAAATGCGTATCCGTTAAGGGCGTTAGGCTGATGGGCCCGTAGTCCTTACGCTTTGGTTGTCCAATCCTGTAGTGCTTTCGGCGGGAGTGATCGCCACCGTTGTGTTTTCTCTTTCCTTCAGTTGGGAAAGAGTATGGTTGTTCGGCCAGATCGGAAAATTTAGCCTCGTTGGCTTCCTCCACTCCCGCGTAAGCCCTAGTGACAGATTCTGCTTCTCAAAATGTTTGCAGGTTCTTATGTGCCAGGTGTCTGAAGAATTCTCCATGCGCCAGCGCCGAGATGAAACTGCCTAGTTTCATTTCCTCCGTGAGTTGGGGGATCTACCTAACTTCTGCCATGAAGTGATCCGGAAACTTCCGCGGGTTCTCCCCATGCTTTTGCTTGTTGTACGACAGATCCCAAGGCTACTTTTCCTCCCTGCAGCTGGAGGCATACTATGACAAGAAGAGATCTGTAAGCTCCCAAAAATTTCGGATTGAGTTCGAGGGAAAATGATGGAACTAGATGCGTGCGTCTTCTTTAAAGGTGAGTAGGAAGTAGCGGCACATGGCTACATTCTCCAGGCCCTGTAGACCCAAATGGGTGCAAAAGTTGGCGAGATGATCAACGGGATCCGCACTCTCATCGTACGAGTCAAGGACTGGCATTTTAAATTTTGTCAGTATGGGACGGTTTAATATCTCCACTGTGAAGGGAGATCTGTCAATATTGGCTGCGTGCTCATCATTTTTGAAGACACAGTTCCATATCTTCTCTAGTCTCGGATCTCCTTGAATGACATTACCAGATCTTTTCGAGTTGAGATATGCCTTCAACTCTGTTCTTTCTCTGGCTTGTCCAGCAGCCGACCGGCTACTATCACCGGTAGATCTAATGGCTCGGGAGGCTCCCTCCTAAGCCTGGGGCCTAGATTCTACGCATGAGTATTTGGGGTTCCTTCGTTTCGGGCTTTCCTCTGAGGTAGTGCTGATTCCCCGCTCCTCATGCATTAGACGGCTTTGCGCATGTGAGGACTCCGGTGCGGGAGCGTTGGTTAGCCTTCCGGGCCTTCAGGCCGAAACTTTCTTTCTCTGGCCTCCTCGTTGGATGCCGGTGCGAGGGCCCCTGCTGGTGCAACCCCTAGCTGTGCTTGCTCCTGGCGGGAATAGAGTATCTGAAGCATCCCGTTGGTGTTTAGCATATACTCCGCCCGATTTTGAAATAAAGGCGCTGGAATCCCACCGGCTACCCCATTGACCACGGCACCTATAATATCCCAAATATTTGTATTTGATTTAATTTGATTTATAATTTAATATTATAAAAATTTTGAAGAATATTTGAAATTATTGGGCCGGTACCCGGGGTATGCCCATTCGATCGCTCGGGTATCGATTTAAATTTTGGGATTAAAAAAATGTAATATATATATATAATATGATATAATAATAACGTAATATATAATAATAATAATGCTCAAAAAAGAAGAAGGAAGCAAAAGTATCGAGAGTGAGAGGGCGTCGGGCGAGGATTTTGGCGGAGGAAAAAAGAGAGAGAGAGAGAGAGAGGAGGGAGCGGCGCCGGCGGAGGCGGCGGATAGGTCGGCGGTGCCGGCGACGGCCGTGGGTGGCGGTGGTCGGCTAGCGGTGGCGGCGGCTGCAGGAAGCCGGCGAAGGAGGAGGAGCCGCGTGAAGGAGAAGCTACCAAACAAAGCTCTTCGGGTCCGATTCCGGCTTTGAGCAAGTTGGAAAAGTTGTAGACCGGGTCGAGGCAAGTGCACTCATACTCTCCTTTTTTATTTACATACACTTTTATTCCATTTCCTTCAAGTATCCTCGATCTGATACCCGAATAAATTTATGTATTGTGTTATCCATAATCTAAATATGATAATACATCAAAATCATGTCCAAATATGAAGTTTAGAGTGGTGTATTGCGATTCTAAAACCCTAGGTTCCGTGTGGGTACTGTTCACCCACAACCGAGCCCATTTTACCTGTGAATTTTTGGAACTTTTGATTTATTTGGGACGAGAATATGATTATGTATGACTTTGATAAGTTAATTTATCAATTGGATATCCGATTAGGTGATTTTAGGTGAAAATTTGTTCGTCGGGACCCTAAGGTACATCTGGGCCATATTTGATCAATTATATTCGATTTAATGCATGAATTAGCCTTACATAATTGTTATCCATGACATGGGTAAGTAATTGTGTGAATTTTATATCTGAATTGGTAGTTTAGACCTTTGTTTAGACAAAGGACCTAAAACCTACGGCCCGGAGGAATTAACCAATTAAATTTAGATTTATGGATAAATTAGCTCTAGGATATAATTACCCGTGCCTTGAATCTGATGAGGTACCTATTGGAAGTCCGAAGTTTTGAGAATTAACTGATATGGGAAGTCCGTGCGTTATTCACGTGCATTATTCGAGGGTACTGTTCGCCGAGGACTTCGAACGATATTATGTGTAATTTCTCATGTTAAATTGCTAACCAAATGATATGTATGTTTATATAAGTCCAATCGAATAATTGGGAAGCTTCGATATATGTATTGTGAAAGAAATCTATGTCCGTCTGAAAGCTCTCAAAGTCAATTTGTTCTTCAACATTAAGAACCCCTAAACTTCTCTATGCTTTTGATATTCGTAAGCAAGTTCAGTTATTAAAAGACTTGAATCGGCAAGCAAGATAATGAGAACATGAATAATTGGAGGGAGATTCTACATTGGAATTTGAGAAATATTGTGAAAGAAGTTTGATGGAACCCTCCCTCAAAAGAACAAGAAAATGAAGAAACTAGGACCACGAATTCATATTATGAAGGGTAACCTTCTTTGGCCTGTCATGAATATCGCGGTGGAGACCTAAGGATACTCTGGCCACGTGTCCTGGCCGTTTATATAAAGCGGGTGATATTCCTGGCAAGCCTTAGAAAGTTACAGTGGTAATCGAACATAACTCCGTCCATGGAGTGATACGTGGTCCGCCGTCCTCGGGGCATTGTACAATGAAGAAAAAGAATCAAGATTGCCGTCCTCGGGGCGTTGTACAAGGAGGAAAAAGAACCATGAATTATGAATATGAAATAATGCATGAATAAATACCAAATCTTTTGATTGTGTGGACTGAACACAATCTATCCTCGATTATTTACTCCATTAGCGGGAGGGCCTACTAGCCCGTGGTCCGCAAAGATGACTATGCATATTTAATCTCTGCCCTAAAGAAAATAAGAACAAAAGAAATGAGTAAATTGTATTCCAAGTATGTTCATGTATCTGTTTTCAGCTTAATCTCGTTATTATTGTTTATGGCCTTTGTATATGAATGTACTTGATGAACTGTTAGCTCATTCTTGTTTCTTCTTCCTTCCAGATGAGTGCTACGAGCTGATGCCCGATTAGTTAGAGCAAGGCAAAGGACTCACGTTTGGAGTTTTGCTTGACGGCGAGAATCTAGGGCCTAGAATATGAATTTATGTTATGTAGTGTAACTCGATTAAGTTATTGTTATTATGCATTAAAATTGTGGGATGTTTATTAATGTGAATTTTTGTTATGCTTTTGCGGGTATTTAGCTTCCACTATCTCGTGTGGGTTTTATGCAGGTGTTAGAAAATCATCTCTCTCTAATTGTGTGATAGTGGATAAGATTTGTTGTGAAAACGCCATGGATGATATGGCCTATGTGGATCCTGTGTGTTTTTTGTATATGGGTTGGAAATTGTGGAGTTTTGGGCATTTATATGTTTGTACAGGTCTTTAAAATATGTTGTATTTTTTGTTTTGGTCCGATTGTAGAAAAAATTCTGTCAAAATTTTTATAAATTTTATATTTTAATCATTAAGGCATTAGTGTTTATATGTCATTAACGGGGTCTTAAAAGATAGGACCTGTTTCGTTACAGCACTAGTGGCGTGGTCCTGGTCTGGCGAGGCCACATCTCTGGCTGGCTCCCATGCTTGTACCCTTGTGTTCACCATTTCGATTGAGGTTATTGGTTAAAAATGGCTTTTGGGAAACGTAGCTGGCTCTTTGTAAGCGTTTCCCACAGACGACGCCAATAATGTGCACCTGGATCCGACTTCGAACAGATTCGGGTTCACTTGATCGTTTGGATCCGACTCTATTCATCGAGTTTGGACCCTGCACACCACTACAACAAACAAGAGGTCAGGTGTCGGTGAAATGTTATCCCATCGAAGATACTCCGATGCTCAAGTCAATAATAAGCCTTCCAATTACAAGAAGGTAACAAGAAATATAAGTTGAGGTAGAGAGGGAGATTGAGGTAAGAAGGAGTGTTCGCCTTTAGATGTAAGAGGCGTTCTTGCAACTAGTCAAGAACACAGTTTCCCGACTCAATGTTCACACGGAACAAGCGGGCAACCAAGTCCTGTAAGCATGGGAGCTTAAATGGACAGATCTCGGGGAGTGGGTGAAGCCTCTGGAATCTGAAGGCTTGGAGTGGGATTATTGTAGTAAGCAATTGTGTGCTTAGGGATGAGCGTTAGTATGCTCAAGGATTTCTCCATCGTAATTCTTTGTTGTCTTTCTTTTTCGTCCCCCATCAGAATGGAGACACTGTGGGGTTATATAGATGGTGGCAGGGCGACCTCCTTTGGTCAAGAAGGCGTAATCCCTACATCGTGTTGGTCGGCCTTCTTTAAGCAAGAAGGCTTGACTGGTGCATTCTGTAGGGGTCGTTTCCTTTCTATACGGGTAACGGTTCTCCAGATTATTTGTCTTCCTTTTATACTTATGTTACCGTTAGAGTCCATTGTAGGCAATAAGAGAGAATCTGGCACCTTCTTCATGGAAAGGGCGTCGAATCTGTTGATACCCTATTTAGTGGAGATTGGCTTCAAGGAAGGCGTGAAATCAGGGAAATAGACTATTACTTGTTGTGTACAGAAACGTCTGCCAAACTGGGTCTGGCCCATATTAGGTTTTTATCTTTTCACGGATTGCTACTACAGTGCTTTCGGTCAACAGAAATGTTGACCGTTTTAAGGGAGCGCATTGGCCGCCTAGTTGGCGCTCCATACGGTCAACACTAGCGTTGATCGTCTAAACGCGCATCTGGACTTTTCTGAATTTTGGGCCGTTTTTTTTATTGGGTCTACCTACTATAGGGTTATCCATCAATAATAATTAATTATTTTAATAAATTATTAAATATAAGTAATATCACTATTTTTTATATCAACTTATATATATAATATAAGTTAATCTATTCAACTTATCCATAGCCCACAAGTATAGTAATTCTAATGATAATTCTATATATATATTGCATCCCGGGTCCGGAGGTTGCAGTACGGATTAGGGAGCCTTCGGGTTGCTAAGCACGCAGTGGAGTCAGGTGAAGGGTCCGGTCTCCGTAATCTTGAATCTGGACCTGCACAACACAAACAACAAACAAGATGTCAGGGGTCCGGTGGGATTTCTCCCACCAAGGCCGCTCCGACGCTCAAGTCAGCAAACTCCCGCAATAAACGAAAATGGCGCATACTATGAGCAGTGCGTGGATAAATGCTGTAAAAGCATATGGGATGCGTTATGATATGAAGAATGCAGTGAGCAGGTTATGGATGGCCCGGCTTCCTTGATGCACCGCAAGGGGTGACTAACTTTCCCGTAGTCTGAGCAGACGCGGGAGGAACTACCGTGAGCTGGTTCGTGCGAGAAGGCAGTCGATGCGTTCTCAGACCACCCATTTTGCTCTTACGATCGAGTCTTCAAAGGAGGGAAGTCATTTTTCCAGAGTCGGATCAGGAATTGGAAATTAGGATTTGGAATCAGAAAATCGGAACCCCTTTCTCTCCAGGGAGTGGGAGCTCCTATAGGCTCCTTCCCCCTGGACCTTGGGCATCTGAATACCCGTTACTAGGGTTTCTTTTTCGTTGGTCTTTGTCGTTGTCCGCCGGTTATGTCGGCTGTCTTTTTGCCGTCGTTGGCTAGTTTTTGGGCGCTGTCGGTCACGCCTGGTATCCCCTCGAGCTAGGACTAGCTGGCTGCCTGCAGTTGGCTGTGCCAGCCGTTGGCGCAGCGCCAGCTGCCTCTTCGTTGGCTGGCCTTTCCGCCTTTTTGGCAGCGCATTAAACGCGCTGCAGTATTTTGTTGGCTTTTGCCAGCGTGGCACGGCGCGTGCCTTCCGTGTAATTGGGCTGGGCTCGGCATCCCTCGTGGGCTTTGTCATCTTTGTCGTGGGCCACTAACTTTTTATGAGCCTGGACATGGGATCCAACACTAGCCCCCCATGCCTGGTTAGGCCAGTGGTCGGGCCTGGCATGTTTACTGGGCCCATCCAGCGGCCTCACAGCCCTTCTCGTACTGCGTCACCCTTTGTCGTTTTCTAGACTCGCGCCTCCTTGCATTTGTGTGCTTATCAGTAATTTGCTCTCTCTTTGTGCGCGCTTTCTCACTGCGAAATCGATGGACAACTCCTCTCGCGAATCGGGGCGTTCTTCCGACAGGTCTGAGTCAGGCTCTCACGTTGTCCGGGCTTCGGGAGCCGTCGCTTCAGGAGAGGCTCACTCCGAAGCCACGGTCGTGGGTCCTTCTCAGGGTCGGGACGTTCCTCCCGGATTCGAGGGAGTTGAGCCACGTGTTGGGGCGACTGCAGTTGAGGCGGAGTGGTTGAGGGCCCACGTGGCACACTTGGAGAGCTCGTGGTCCCGTCAGAAGCTAGGGCCATGCGCCTTGTTGGTGCCAACGTGGGAGCTCAGGCCCGCATACTGGCCCTCGAGGGCAAGAACGAACTGCTGAGGGAGCAGCACCGTGCTGAGGTCGCCGAGCTGAAGGCAGAGCTGAGAACAAGGCTTCGGCCGGAAGGTGTGAATCCTGCTCTAGAGAGGAGTTATCTCGACGCCATCAGGCTTTGCCGGAGGCTTGCTTCGTTGGAGGATTCAAACTTTCGTGTCGGCATTCTGGACCCTCGCAACTCCTGCGCCCGAACGCGCGGGCAGTTGGTGGACTATCATGTCCCAAGTTCTTCTACTGGCCATTGGGATGGTTAACTGATGGCGGCTCTTGTTGCCGCAGCACCCCTTCCCTTTTTTTTTATGTACGACTTGTTGCAATGAGGCCCTTTAATAAAGCTTGTCATTTTGTTGCACCGTTTCATCTTTC
>JAOVVI020006981.1:0-15193 GCA_028571085.2 Nepenthes alata | reverse complement strand
ATGTTTTTCCTTACTTTTGAATTTTCATTGATTAGATGATTGTATATCTTGGAGCCATTTTAGAACATTACTTTACAATTTTGGACTTATTATTTACTATTGAGATTGTCTAATGGTATCACACACATATATATATATAGTATTGTCAACATTTTAACTTTTAATAATTATTATCGTATATTTCAATGTTTTATTTATAATTATACATATATAAAAATTATACATATTTTATTAAATATTTAACTTATTTTTATTATCCTTTACTAACATTTTAAATTAATGGGCATGCATATACAGGGATTTTAGATTTGGGATATCTTTTATGAAAAGTTAGTTTAATGATAATGTTATTTTATTTTAGATATTTTGATGTAGTTATGATTCAAAATAGCTTTTGTTGAGTTTTATGTTTTAGTGGTCAACGTGTCTATTATTTTGTAATTTATGTTTCCACAAATCAAATATTAGTTCAATAATTATTTTTATTACCTTTGAATTTTCAATGATTAGATAATTGTTTATCTTGGAGCCAATTTACAACATTATTTTTGAATTTCGAGTTTGTTATTTATTATTGGGATTTTCTAATGGTATTACTGATAAGATTGTATCCCAGTTTTGATTTAAGTTCTGATGATTACTTATTTAATTGTGTGATTGAAACTATAGTCGTGATAGAGAGAGATTTGGAGGACTAAACATTGAAAGAATATTTTTTTGGGGGGGGGGATGGGGTTTTCTAGAGGGTTAGCTTCGAATCTATTTGTACACGTTGAATGTTTCAAAATTAGACTTTATATATCATTGTGATCAACTAGGAACTTGATACTTTAAGTGTTTCTTTAATATTGTACTAAAGAGCTTGATATTTATAGAGGCATACAACTAATGCATAGGCAAATTTACCCATAGTGGGATGATAAACCATGATCCAAAAATTGGGGATTAGTGGCCCTAGTAAGACATGACCAATAATGTTCTAAATCGTAGATCAAGGGAAGAGCTCCCCCAAGTTGGCAAGTTTAGATCGTGGGTATGCACATTTCTAATAAATCATTGGCTAAAAATACAAAATTTTGGTTAAATGAGAAAAATCGACTGCTTAGTAAGTTAACCTGGCCTCCTTCAATTTGCCCCTTTAGTTCACCCTTTAGAATCATGCTTTAACAACAAAATTTTTAATCACTTGACAACTTGGCCGACCAAATCGTGTCACAAGACTATGGATGGAGCTTGTTTATTGGACTCTTTCATGGGCCGTGTGCTCTTGGGTCGGCCATTGCTAATGCCATACTTAGTAATTCGGGCTGTCTATTTTATTCATAGTTAGGTTGGTGGATATGAATTAGCTTAAATTTTTATCGGACCAAACAAAGTTGGTAGGCATTTTAACATGGGGAAACACGACACAGAAATCATTGCCGATCCTTCCGTGAAATGAAGGAATAATGATTTTTCAATTGGTCCATTTTGACATTTATGATCCAATGACATTTCAAATCTTTGACATCTTAGATCTTTTGACAATTCAAGCTCTGACACCCGATCGAAAATCCCAAGTCCAAACTAATCATTTTGTTTATGGGCCCATCAATATCTGACTTTCCAACGGCCACCACAATATGAAAACTACGTGGACTACCAACAGTATCCACTTTCGTTGCATTCCGTAGAGTCTAAGTGTCAATATCAATTTGAATGAAAATTGTGCAAGTTTGGAATCGCTTTTTCGTTGGTCATCAGCTTCTAACTTAGAATATTATGCATAACTTTGACCAGAAAATATGCATAAATCAATCCTTTTGTGTTTGGATTTGGAAATCCTGATGTGTGGTATTATTGGCCAACCTTGATTCGTCGTCCAGCGGAAAGTAAGGAAAAGAAGACCACTTCTAATTGGGTAGCAAAAAATGAGAAGATTTAAAAATGCTCAGGACCAATTTCTTTTTGTTTCTTTTCCCTTTTTTTCTATGGAGGGAAGGCCGGGGTCGCAGACTCAGACAAAAACTAAATAATTAAGTTGCATAAGCCTTGTTCTTGTTTTCTAGCAAAACTTAATTGTCCTTGTGATTAATTTATTAGGTTCTATGAGAAATAAATGTGTTAAAAATTATTTATTTTTATGTGTATTCAAACTGATACATTTTGACTTCAGGTTGTTAACAAATTAGGGTGCTACTTGATTTTCAGGTTAAATTAAAGTAGGTACAATATCTATTTCTGACAGCCTGGATCCTGCACACCACAACTAAAAACTAAGAGATCAGAGAATCGACGTGACTCGCTCCCCAATTTATCATCCGACGTTCAAATGAGTAATTTTTCTCAAAATATGGAAAAATACAGGGATGAGGGATATGTGTGATAATACAAGAGCGTGAATTTTGAGTCTAACTTGGATTTTGTGCTTAGCGTGAAGCGGCTTTGATATTAAGGGGGCAAGAATTGTGGATGAATTCTTAGAGGCTCTTTGAATAGAGCAAGGTCTCTTGAGAGCTCCTGAATGTGAATATTTGTAGGTGTGTCTGAGTGTGAGAAGAGGTCTGTGTGTGTGTGCACGAGTGTAAGTGTGAGCCTATCATTTGGAGTCACCCTTAAAGGTTTTTATAGTCTTTGGGCCAACTCAGCCTTAATTGGGCGCCACAATTAGCCACCAATTGATTGTGCAAATTTTGCAAGCTGACACGGCGATTGTGGGTTTGATTAGGAAAACCGTGATCAATTAATAATACCCCTTCCTTCTTCGAGGAGATGTTGAATGCGATGGATATTAGAGTTGATATTATTAAAGATCTGTTGAGTTGGAGTTGTCATCTCGGGGAGAGAGTGTAATTAGGGGCAATATTTAGGTTGTTGGGCCAGCTAAAGTAAGCAATCTTCAGCATGCGAAAAAGCATTATGGGCAATCCTAATTAGGTTAAGGCCAACTTGGGCTATCCGGCTGGTTGGGGCACTATTTGGGTCAGTGAAAATGTTACTGGCCCCTAGGCTTGTGGATCGGATTCCTTTTGGATCCGCTACTAAGTACGTTGATTTTTGTCCTAAGTTAGGCCATTCCTGCCACCCCTATCACTAGCCCCCCATGTAAAGGGGTTTGAAATTTAACCCCTGGAATTTTCATGAATGGGACATGATGTGCCTTATCGTTTTCCCCTTTTGCTCCTTCCCCAGGCTGTCCTCAGTTTTCTTGCATTATTGATTCTGGCTTGATTCTTCTACACCCGTGATTTTCTATAGATTTATTAGCATGGGGGAATCTCTGGCGTTTAATGGCCTATTGTTCCTCCTGTGTGCTACAAGTTGTGGGGTTTGTTGTGCCTCTTGCATCACACCCTACTTTTATTAGTCAAGTGGCTTGGGAACCCAAAATTGACATAAAACTTGAGTTGCTAGCCGCCGAGATCAATGGAAGCTCGTCTCCGATGTTCGAAGGTATCATCCTTGGATGCATTGGAGGTCTATTTTGGTATTCCTTTTTTGCGTGGGGAATTTCTTTGGTAACCCCTTTTTGTGTTCGCTCTGAAGCCATGCCTACAACTGTTTCTAAGTGGGGTGAGGCTTTCCTTTCATTATGCGTTCACCTTGGGCGATGGCTTACCTTCTGAATGGGCTACTACTCAGGCTCCTTAACAACTACTGTCTTCGCGAGCCACGCCCTACTGCTCGTAAGGTTGGCAACAGGTACCATGTTCGAGGCCATTTCCTCGTTATTGT
This sequence comes from Nepenthes alata, assembly GCA_028571085.2. Classification (NCBI taxonomy): domain Eukaryota; kingdom Viridiplantae; phylum Streptophyta; class Magnoliopsida; order Caryophyllales; family Nepenthaceae; genus Nepenthes; species Nepenthes alata. The sequence goes on along the minus strand of JAOVVI020006981.1, from coordinate 11,479 downwards.
AGGGCGAGACTTTCCTTACATCGTGCCCTCGCTAGGATGACGGCCTTTCTTCATGAGGAGCCTTTGTCCTGACTTCTAACAAACTACTATTCATGCGAGTTGCATTTTGCAATTTTTCGGAGATTTTGCCAGTCTCTTGCTTGGGCCCCTCTCGTTATTGACCTGTCTTGGAGTTCGTTGTAGTGGAGAGGAGTTTTTCTTTGCAACCAGATTGTCATTCGATATATTATTTTTTGTTATCTTCTTCTGGAAGCTTTGTATTTTGTAAAGGTAGATTAATGAATAGAACTAGCAATTACTTTTGCTCATTTTGTCTCTGTCTTCAGTGTTTTGGGTACCATTTTTTTATGCCAAACTGGGTTGAGGGCTTGTTAGTTTGATCTGCTGCTAGCTAGTCTTGAGGTCGGACTGGATCATTGACTAGTCAAACCAGTTGGATGCCGAATTGGGTCACTGATCAGTCAGGCAAGCCAAATATCAAACTGGATTTTTGACCATCCAAATTGGTTAGATTTCAAAGTAGATCATTGGCCCACTAGTCCAATTCTGAGTTCATCATCTTTGCTTCCTGTCGATTTGCTGTCTTTGAGGAGTGAAGTGCAGTGCTACGGGAGGTCACACCGTCAAGACATTTGACCCATCCCGTCCCGCCAAGTGTCCATCATGAGTACGGCAGTAGGCTATCATTAATGGAGCTAGATGACTGACATGCCTGGATGTCCCCTGACGCCGGCAGGTGGCTAGTCAATATAAGCATGTATTTTTAAGGTGTCACTTCAAATTTTGAACGACACCCTTTATAAAGTGATGCCCCTTCGCCATTATTTCTAACTCTTCTTCTTCTTCACGAGTTGTTTTCTGTCCGCTACCTTCTCAATCCCATGGCTCCTTGCATTGGTGCAATTCACTCCTTTCTTACCACCGTCGACATCGGGGCTTTGTATTTGTAGTATAATATTTCGATCGCAATTTTGTTTGCAGTACAGGGGGAATACAATAGGGCCTATTTTTCTTTGAATAGGTCCATCACCATTTACGAGGCACATTGACAAAGCAATCTTCACTTCCCTCTCTTGGGGGAGTTGCACGAAATCTTGGTGGCCCTGAAATTTCTGATCGTGAGGTTCCATGTCAATGCCATCAATTATTTGTGCTTTATTTACATACTCATTCGTCACCACAAGAGGATGTTGAATACAGTGGCCATGAAGGTAATCTTCTAATTCTGCCTAAGATGAGGCCCAGCAAGAGGGCCCTACAATCACTTCTTCTTTGTCTGTGTAAACAGTGCCCAGTCATTCTTTTTAGTCAGTCGGAGAGGGTCTCATATGGCCCACCCAGTGGAGGCTCATTCAAGGGGCGACGCTGAGGCGATAGTGACGAGGGAAGCGTCCCATGAGACTTCAGCGGCTCCTACGTCGGATCGCCTTTGTTGGAGCGAGCATCCACTTCGGCGACTTCATCGAGGGAGCCCCTGAGTATCATGACTATTAAGCTACCCTTCATCTAGGTGAGTATCTAAGAACTTTTCACTCCATTGGGAATGGCTAGGGTTCATCTACTTTTCTTTCTCTATTTGTAAGATGACAAGATGGTACAAGTTTTGTAGGCATGCTTGTACCAATGTTGTCTAGGATTGGCCGACTTGAAGGGCAGATTCACTGTTTGATCTAGAGGCGGGTTGACCCATGTGTGGTTGAGAAGATACAGGTTCGGGTAGATGTCGCCATCTTTGAGGTCTAACAGTGTCGGGAGCAGGTCTCTAATCTTAAGCTTCAGCTATCCGAGGTTAAGGAGGAGTTGCAGAGATCCTGAGATGCTTTGCACCTCACTGATCTCCAAAGCAAGAATGCAAAGCTGGGAGTGGAGCTGGTGACTTGGTTTAGCCCGAAAGAGGTGGGCCATGCTCTGAACGCTAGATTTTTTGACAGCATCCACCTGTGTCGGCTGATTGCTTCCCTCGTCAACCTAACCTTTCCTTCTAGCCTTTTTAACCCATGGAACAGGGTTGTCCAATGCCAGTCCAATTTGACCAATTTTTTGGGCAGGGAGAAGCCCTCTTCACACCCACCGGCCAACCCCCACTCTTAGGATAGCATTTTTCTCTCTTTCTTCATATATGTATATAAACCAGCATGCCTATATAACATAATTTTTTAATAATTGTCATGATATTTAAAGTTTTGTATAGTTTTGTTTCTGTACCATTATTTGTCGGCTAAGCGTTACCACAATTGTGGCCAAGCTTTAGCAGAGTTAGGATCGTCGTCCGCATACAATCACTTGAGATCGTCTCCTTGGATGCCATTTTTATGCGTCAAAACCTAACTTGTCAACCATCAATGACTAACCATGCTCGTCACTACTGGGAGATTGTCGCACACATGTTGAAAAGGCCCATGAGGTTTTGGTATTCGACCACATATGGGCCGCTCAATACTGGACCAATATTCAAATTTGATCTCATATGGGCCGCTCAGAGTGGAATCGATGCTCAAATTTGACTACATATGGACCACTCAGTGTTGAACTAAGATTCAAATTTGATAGCGTATGGGTCGCTCGGTGCTAGATCGAGGTTTGAATTCGACCGTGTGTGGGCCGCTCGGTGTAGGACCAAGGTTTAGTAAGGGGTGAATGAGAATTCGTCTAACTTGGGGATAGTCTAGGTTGATTGAACTTATGTAATGTCATGTAAGCATCCATATGGACAGACAAATAAGTAATGGCAATCAACAATTAGTAAGCAAGCAAATAAATAATTTTATTAATCGTGATGCACTCTAATAAGCACGCTTGGTAATGTATGCTAGACCTACCCAGGTTCAGTAAGATATCACGAGTAATACTTCTTGAGGTGGATGTCGTTCTAGTCCTTGTGACTAATTTGTCATTCTAGGCGTGAAACATGTATGCACCATTCCACAAGATGGCCGAGACGAGACATGGGCCTTCTCTATTTAGGGAGAACTTGTTCCTATTAACGTTCTTGCCCATGGCCTCCATACTTCGTAGAACCAGATCCCCTACCTCGAATTGGCAAGTTTTTATCCGTTTATTGTAGTATTAGACGATCCGCTATTGATAGGCAGCTGTACAAATTTTGGCCACATCTTGTGCTCTTTCAAGCAGGTCAGGATGCTCTCTAAATCGCTGGGAGTTGTTGAGTGGGTCAAAGCCCTCAACCCGAAGACTGGGCATTTGATCTTGACTGGGATGACGGTTTTGATTTCGTAGTACATGTTAAAGGGTGTCTCATGCATCGACTGCTTTGGTATCATTCGGTATGACCATAATATGGAAGGTAGCTCGTTCGCCCAAGAGTACCCATCGTCTTCCATTTTGGTCTTCAAACATTGCAATAGAATTCAATTGGTAACCTTCTCCAACCCGTTTGCTTGCAGATAAGCGAATGAGGTGTGGACCAACCGAACGCCCAAACTAGTGTAATATTTGGTGAAGCGTTTGCCAATAAATTGAGTTCCGTTGTTAGTCACAATGACCGTGAGAATCCCAAATCCGTAGATAATATTTTATCCAAGAAACTCCGTGACATTTTGCTCGGTAATTCGAGCTAATACAGAGGCTTCGACCCACTTTATAAAGTAGTCGATACCTACTATGATGAACTTCTTTTGCTCGGAGGTAATAAAAAAAGGGTTGAGTATGTCAAACTCCCATTGTGCAAATGGCCAAGGGTCTGAAGCCCCCTTAGCTCCGTAGGCAGTTGATGGGGCAAGTTGTTGTGGATCTGGTAGTTCTCACAGTTTTTCACAAAAGTCATGGCATCTTTCTTCGTGGTCGGCCAAGTAACATTAGCTCATTATCTTGAAGATTCTTACCCCCGATAAATGACCCATAGATGTCGAGTTACATATCGCTTAATGCGTAGTCAGCTTCTTTTGGTGTAAGACACTGCAAGTACAGGGTGGAGTACCCTCGGCTATATACCAGCCTCCCGTTTGAGATCCGAGTTGATGATGGATTAGAATATGACTTGACTTCGGGTTGAATTGAAGCAAATTTGATATCCGTCCTCAATGACCTAGATCCTGCACATCACAATTAGAAAATAAGATGTCAGAAGATTGATAGAACTTATTTTTTAATTTATTATTTGATACTCAAGTCAGTACCTTCCTCAAAAGATAGAAAGATGCAATGATGAGAGGTATGATTGATGATGCAAGAGTATAAATTTTGAGTTTGACTCAAATGTTACGTTTGGTATGGAGCAGCTTTAATATTAAGGGAGTATGAATTATGAAAGAAAATTTGAAGGCTCTTTAGACAGAAAGATGTCTCTTGAGTGCTCTTGAGTGTGAGTATTTATGGGTGCGTTTGAGCGTGAGAGGAGGCATATGTGTCTGTGTCTGTGTGCATGAGCGTAAGCGTGAGCCTATTCTTTGGAATTTATCTCGAAAGTTTTTATAGCATTTGGGCCAACTCAATCTTACCTGGGTGCCAAGGTTGACCATTAGCTGGTTGTAAGGATTTGGCAGGTTGGCATGGGGATTGTGGGCGTGATCAATTAAAATGATTACTTCCTTCTTTAAGGAGATGCTAGATGCGGTGGATATTGGAGTTGATATTATGAAAGATCTGTTGAGTTAGAATTGCCATTTCAAAAAAGATCGTGATCAGGTGTGATATTTGAGGTGCCAAACTGGCTAAGGCAAGCAATCTCTAATACGTGGGAAGAGCACTATAGGCCATCTGGATTGAGCCGAGGCTAACTTGGGCTATCCAACCGGTTGGCATATTGTTTGGGATAGCAAAAACGCTGACTGGTCCCTGAGCTAGTGAGTCGGATGCCTTCTGGGTCCACTACTGAGCACATGGACTTTCATGCTAGGCCAACACATTCCTGCTATCCCCATCACAAACCGAGGTCTATCTGAAGCAATGATCATCCAACGTCGGATCCAACCAAAATATTATGATTTTAATCCTATATATCACAAATAATAAAGTGAATGGGGGCTAGAGTTTTTCTCTAGGATAAATGTCGTAAACACGATAGTTAGTAATAGCTTGAACATATTGAGATGAGTAAGAAATAATAAACTCTATGAACTTGGCTGCAAAGCTTCTGTTTTAGGTGGTTTGAGGTGGGGGTTTAGCACTTTGATCGGCTCAATGAGGGATGATTGACCTCTGAGAGATTTTTCCTTTGCTGCCTAGATTTCTCGATTAGTGGCATATTTATAGATTAAAGATAAAAAATAGCTATTGTGATATAATCGAGCTTTAGTTGGTTGCGTATCATAGGTAAGAGATCAATTGTGCTTAATGCGTCCCAAGATCCTGGTTATTATACCGGTTAGGAAGTTACTTGATCTTTCGTGTCGGGTAGAATTATAGTCAATTCAATCCCCGTCTCTACAAACCTGGACTTTGCGCAATACAACTAAAAAATAAAAGGTCAGGATTGGTAGGGCTCGTTCTCTGATATATCTTTTGATACTCAAATTAGATATCTTTCCAATGGAATAGAAAAATGTGAAAATGTAAGAAGAGGTATGAATGTATGTAGCGGGAAATTAAGTGTATGTGTGCGCCCGACTGGGGGTGACTTCAGGTGTGCCCAATTAGGGCGACTTCATGTGCCTGATTGAGGGCAGCTTAGAGGAGGAGGGTACGAGTAAGGCTCCTATATGAAGGCATGTTTCCTGGATAGATGGCCTCTTCGATAGAGGATAGGCCTCCTGAATGGAAGGCTGCCCTTGGGTGGAAGATGGGGTCTATAGTGATGTTTTTCTCCTCTCTCTCCCTTGTGAGAGCAAATGGGTTTTTATAACGCTTAAGTCGTTGGACGCCAAGGCTAGTAGACGTCTGTCCATGCGGATTTGATAGGCTATCACGAGGGTCGTGAGTGCTAATTATGGCAACCGTCATTAGTCAATAGGATTCTTTCATTCTTTGATTTAATCATGGGAGGCACCTGGTATGACACTTGCCACTTTAGGAGAAATCATGCAAATCATGGGCAAATATTCCTAAAATATCTACCAGATTTCTACTGACCAATTATGATAAATTTTCTCAATGCACGGAAAAAAGGATCATGAGCCTTCTGATGGGGCCATTTATGACAGGGTATTGGGCCGGCCTATGCCTTGGCGGGCAATTCTAGACTGTACTATCTTAGACCTTGGGCTGCGAGGGCCTTCTCTTAAGTTACGATTTTCGGACGGTCTTTTCATTGTGGGTCTCGGTATTTGGGTCGATCCAAGGGTGGCGGACCCATCAGTGCCCTTTCTTTGATCTTTGCTGAGCATAGTTGATTTGTTTAATCAACATCCATTTTAATTGACTTTTCTTTTAGGCTTGTCAAGCCTTACTGCATTTTAGGTTAGGATCCCACCCGTTAGTGTAAACGGTGGACAATGTTTTTTATCAACATCAAATACTGCCGTGCCTCTAGTTTTGACTTGTTTATCATGACCTTCTTCGATTGTCAGATCCTTCTTGGGTGTGTTTGGCTCAGGTCCAGGTCATTTATCTCTGTCTTTTGAAAGTGCATCCTCCGAGAAATGCTTTAGGTTGCTACTTTTTCCTAACTAAACCCTATGGTCAACACTTAGTCTATGTTTGAAGAGCTATATCAATTGAAGTTGCCTCAATTTTGTAGTTGTTCGTATTTATCGCACTTCTGCTGGCATCATTGTATTTGAGTCAGCATATCTTGTTGTCACTTCATGCTCTATTAGCTTCCCAGGGACACTAATCTGAAGCGATACGTTGGTCATCATGAAGGTTATGATTCACATTCGTTATTAATGATCATGCTGTGCTACTCTAGAAATGGCAGGAGTCGCCTCTACTAGGGCATGCACCTGCTCTCTAGAATTTACTATCATGGCTGATGCATCCTCTTTGACAATCATTACAAGTACCTCTAGGAGCCCTTACTATGTGTTTCTCTGCAGCACCCAATTCCCACTCCATCTATTATGATATCAAAAATGAATTACTTTAAAACTTTTAGAGAATAGTTATATTTTTGAGAAAAAAATAACTATTTGAGAGAGTTGCTTAGCAGCTGGCCCGTGTAGGTACAGCACTCATACATGGGCTAGTAGAATAGGTAGTGCCCATGCATGATAGAGGCACACTCATGTGTGGTTTAGCAAAACGGGTAGTGCTCAAGTATGGTTTAGCAAAATAGGTGGTGCTCGTGTGTGTTAGAGGTGCTCTTGCACATGAATGCACTGGTATCTTTGTGTTCGTTGAGCGCCCAACGGTGCTAGTATGCTAGTTTGACTATTTAAGTATTTTTTTAAAGATTTTGGTCCTTTTCTATTTGAGAATTTGAAAGAAAAGGGAGATAAAGAATGCTCAAGTATGCTAAAGGATGCTCAAGTATCAATGAAGATTAGTTCTGCATTTATTCAAAAATTAACATTTAGTGTTCCCACATTTGATACGCATTTTTTCAGTACATAAGGATATTTTGTTTAAAATGTTAATATTTGATACATGCCTATTTGGTATATAAGCACATTCTGTCTAAAACGTCAGCACCTAATGCACACCTCTTCGGCGTATGAGCACATTCCATTCAAAATATTAGCATTTGATACTTGTATATTTTACACATGAGTATATTTTGTTTAGATTGCTCACACCTAATACACGTTAATATAACACATAAACGTAGTTTATCCAAAATACACATACCTAAGAAACATTTGTGTAGCAAAAAAGCACTATTACGATGCGCACCTATGCAACGCTAGTGTACTGCCTTATGTTCTTCTTCGCGCTTGACACATGCCTAGCAGCGCTTGAGCACTAGGACATTGACCCTTTTAATACATGAGTTTTTGACCTAGTTTCAACATTTTCTATAAATATCTCCCTTCTTTTATAAAAGAGATAGGGAACAAAAGTGGTTGCAACTCATTGTGCTGGCTTTATAAAATAAAAAGAGATTTATTATTATTAAAATCAAAATTATTCCCTTAATATAAAATTGTCAAAGTTTTTTTCACCTAACACATTCTTCTGTTGCTTATATACTTATTCTAGCTTTCAAACATTTTGTTTGTCATTGGTAGCACTGACATTGGATTCCAATAGTATATGGAGAATCACCAATAAGTAAAGTAAGTTTGATGAAAAGATCGAAAGCTATTTGATTCAGTTACTGTAAGCAAATCCAAAGAGCTTCTTAGTAGGGGTTACAAATCGAGAGTAATTCAACTAAGATTTAGTACATTTATAACATAGTTTACATGTTAAATTTTACATTGTGTTACTTTCACTGGTTAGAGAAGTTTAAAGTATTCTATTAAAAAACAAATTAGTTTTTAAGGTTTTTATTTGCCACCTAAATTTGTTAATCATATTTAATTATTGTCTTAGATTTATTTTGATACTTACTATTTTTACTATAATTATTTCTTTATGCATTTCTTCAAGTGCATATACATTACTTGTATTATGTTTTCGTACATCTTTTAGTGCTATACCAAAATCTTCTCATTGGTTTTATGCATCTCTCACATGCTTGATGCATTGGTCTCTATGCTTATTACACCTAATGTGAGCCTATCTTGTGTTCGAGCTTGTTTTATCTAATATTCAAATGCACCTCTCTCACGCTCACATGCCGTTTCACCAGTTTCTCGCCCCAAAAGCATGCCTGATATGTGTTCATATGCCGATTTGCAAATAGGTTATTTCTTTTTGTGCTATACGTGCACTAGTCCTGATTTTCACTCTCTCCTTCATTTTTTCCCACTTCCCATGATGCTATTTCTCTCTATCTTCCTTCTATGAAAATCTATTTATTTCTAGCCATTCCAAGGAGAATCCAATGTATTCTCTCTTCGTCTCTCTTCTCTCTCAAGCTCTTGTGCCTTCTAACACTGGAATTACCAAGAGTCCTCAAGTGTGTTGGTTACCTCTCTCTTTTTTGAGATATCTCTTATACGTCTGGCTAAATTATAGTGGACATTGTTAAATTTTGAAAGATTTGGTTGTATACCAAAATTGGTTAAGAGTGTAAAGTTTTGGATAGTCCATTTTGAAACTCGCCGACATTTGGCCTTTCCCTTATTCATGATTTCAGGTACTTGTTAACTGGGATCTCCAAGAGCTCCTCTTGTGCAACCTTGACTTGGTGGGCTTGGACTTCAATATGTGATCTTCTGTCATATTGTATCAAATCGGTAGTTTTTACTGGTAAATCTTCTCAAATTAAGTTTAGATGGCATTTTCTAATAAAGTCTCCTATAAACACCCTTGTAATAGCTCCTCCTTTGATTCATAGTTCTTTGTCAATGCCACTACAAATGATCTCTTCTAAAAATAAATGAGCTACCAGCAACTTATCTTAGAATGAGACGTCAATCTTATTTCTGTTGATCATTCTATCTCCTATATTTTGTTGATTGGCACTAGAAATTGGTTCTCACACACTAAATCTTTCCCTTGTTCCTCCTTGCCTAAAATTTTTACGCAAATGTTCATAATCTCTCCCCTCGTGATATCTGCATTATGCTAAAGTTTTTATACTACTTTATTAATTTAGCATTTCATATTTTAAATTTATCATGACTAAGTTTTTATTGAAAAGTTTAAGTATAAAATTTATAAAATTTTAAGATAAAACTCTACAATTAAACCAGAAATTATGAGTAGTTTCTCCAAGATGAGAAAATTATAAATTATAAAAAAATTGTAGAGTTTTCATAAGAATATATATTGGACTATGGTTATATTTCAGTAAAAATTATATTATGACATACCTTAATATATTATTATTGTATATTGACGTTCGAACCTACCATATGGGAGTGAAAATGTCATTTGTTTCCGGTTATAGTGTTATATGTAACACGGCTCACTTATGGGTCTTAAATAGGAGTATACGATCTTTAGTTGCGTGAAAATAAACATAACTCGATTTTTAATTATCCGTTCATTTAGTCAGTGAAATCCTACTGGCCCTTAATCACTAAGGAGATAATATTTGAGTATAAATTTATATGGCGCATTTATTTATGCATTGAAAAGATATTCTAGAAATCATGTAAAAATTTTTACAGTACATTGCATTGAAATGTGGTTTATAATTACTTAATCTAATTATAATCATTCTAATATATTTTTAATACAAATTATATATATTTAATTATAAATTATACACCTTATTAAGATTTTAACTTACTCGTTATTTATCTTTTACTAATCCCTTCAAATAAGAGGCTCGAATATATATAGGACAATCAAGATTGAAAGATGAGCTCTTCGATAAGAGTTTATATTATAATTGTCAAATGTTTAATGTTGTATTTGAATTTCGGACAATAGTTTAATATCTTATTCTGTTGGATTTTGGTCTATAAAATTTTTGGGATAAATGTTCATATTTTTTAGTATTATGCGGATATAGTTTAAGTTGATTATGGTTTGTAGTTGGGATGTTAGTTGTCTGACCGTACATAGTTATGAAAATTTAGATTTCACTAGAATTATATTACTTCAATTTTGTATTGGATAGGTATAACTTTTTATGTAAGGTTCGACGTGTTGATATAAGTCAATATCGGAGCCACATGATTGCGTGACATATTTTGGATCATATATATGATTTATATTAATTTATTTTGGTCGATTGAAATATTGACATAAAATTCATGTCTAATATCAATTAAATGGCTAATTGAATAAATAATAGTATTGGAAAATTGTTGATGACGAGATTGAAATTTGGGACATAATAGAAAATCAGCCGGGTTTCATATTTGAGACTTCTATTGTTAATTAGATAACTAATTTGATAAAAAATAATATTGGATAATTATTAATGATGGGATTCAAATTTGGGACGTGATAAAAATTCAACAAGGTATTATATTTATACTAAAATGACACTCAAGCACTGGTTGAGAGCGTGTCAAATGCCATGGTTAGACATTGTGGTGCATAGGCGCCGCCTCGGGCGTGCTTTAAGTACGAACATTCTGCTAGCGAGCAATTTGGGTGTCTCGCATGCACATCTATATTGTATTATGTGCTCAAGCGTCAATCATGCATCCTTTAGGTGTTATTACTCTGCCAACCCCATGCATAAGTGTGCTTCATTGGGTGTCAGTTAGGCATCCATTAATTTAATATGATCCGATCTAATTTTAACTTTTGACATAATTTTCTACATCATTTGACCTCAATTTTAATAATATAAATTTAATTAATCAATATCAAGATAAAATTTAACTCGAACCTTTACAAGATCTGAGGAGGATAATCATTTCTTAGACGATTCAACTTTAAGGGACTGAAGAATCCTATTCCCCATGTAGGGTATTCAAGGAAGGGCATTGCTACCTTTGGCTCCCCATGAAGCACGAGCAAATATGCTCTTCCTTCTCCCCCTTTTTTCAATGGGTCAGTTAAGCATATCATTAGGTAAGGCTCAGCTAACCATTTCATCGAATTGTGCCAATATGTGTATCTAAACCAAGGT
>JAOVVI020006980.1:0-15193 GCA_028571085.2 Nepenthes alata | reverse complement strand
GCCAACGCCTCAGTTCAGCAGCGACATCATTTCAGGAAATCGAGAGGCACGTCTCCATCATGATCACGACACGTGTCCTCACCACAGAATGTTGCGCCGCATCCATTCGTTGGCCTCGTTATGCTAATCAACACGACGCCTACCCACACAGCACGTTGATAGCTAGCTACCTTAGTGCTTAGGTTCGCGAGCTGGCATAGCCGTGCAGGTAATGATGACCTAACATGTCTCTCTCCAAGACTGCTAACGAACATCGCATAGCCTTGGAAAACTCGAGGCTATTTTGCCTAACTCATATTCTAACCAAGCATTCAGGATGCTCGGCCACAAGACGGATTGCTAGAAGACCGAGCCGCTAGTTGCTCAAACTGTTAGATTGTTAGACATCAGGCAACGCACAGTAGCATTTAAGTGCTTTAATTATTCACAACATGCAAGAGAATTGGAGCCATGCAACAAAGACAAAAAGTACTTTAATTCCATTCATTAATTTCTTTTACAAAGTACAAAACTTATTACAATGAACGTACAACCGAAAAAGGAAATAAAAATATAAGGAACAACAATCCGGCTACTAAAAGCCTTTTTCACTGAGACAAACACCTAAAGAGCAAGCAAGTGCTTAACCCTAGAAAGGAATCTTAGCTGAAAGAGAAACACGTTCCAGATAGTCAAGAAGATGAGGCTCCTATGTACCGCTGCTCTCGAGCTGCTGAAGCAAGAAGCACATACAAAAGCCCTCCTTGGTGAGAATGAGGAGCCAAGCACCAGCTCTCGCTCAGGAGGCAACCCCTAGAGATATTTCATCAAGCTAGGCTGTAGCTGCGAGACCCATGAGTTTGTGCTAGACTCAATGCAACAACGATGGCCAAAACTCAAGGTGGACTTAGAGGTTCTCCCCCAACAGTCACCAATAGTCCAGTGTGGGTTACAGATGGATTGGCCATCTGCCCTGATAGAAAGGAGAAAAGGTGACCTTCTCCTCTTTAGGGGTTGAACCACTACTCTTTTAAGCCACCACAACAAGGACTATATGACAATAGTTGCGAGAAGAGGATAATGGTCACTTTGTACCTAAATCTCATCCTTTACAAGAAGAGGATGGTCAAAGTATGGAAATCAGGGCAGACTTCAAATGTATCATCGAACCTCTCAAAAGTTCCTTTGATCCCAGCCAATGGCAGTGTTGGCACTATGTTTGCTTTGAACTCTCACATCGCTTAGCTGGTAAAAGAGTGTCTCAAGAAGCGAGGTGTAGGAAGCCCTTCCATTTATATTCAAAAAAGGAGGTCGACAAGCCATTAATGTAGAAGACTGCGGCAGTTGGCGCTATCCGCAGAAAATCAACGAGTTCAGTGAAACGCCCCTAAACGTTTCCAAACAAAACACCAAATCTTTGCTATCCTGTTCGAAAAAGCTACAGAGTTCCTAAGAAAGGAAAGTGTGCTCAGACCTGCAAGCAGCGTCCCATCAATAAACATTTTGAGAGTTAACGAAGCTCAACCTCCCAGCATGGGGGCTAGTAATGGGTCCAGTAATTTATAGACTGACCTAGGATCTAACCTATCAGAAAGCGCGTCCACAAAGTAGAAGCCCAACAAGATTTTGTAAAGCTTAGAACCCAAAAGGCACCATGGTAGGCCTAATCAACAACCTGTGTAGCTCAACCTAACGGTATCGCCCAGTGGACTAGCCCATACGCTGCGCATGGTTCCCAGCGGCCGCGGAAGAAGTATCAGTAGATGGTTACTGCTAGTCTACTGCAACCCCCTATGAATACACGGGTGGCACTAGCCATAGTTGTCTGGGATAGCTCAACAAGTATTCCTAGAATATCCTAACCAATATCATGTTTCCCTAGCATGGTAGTGATACTTTATCAAATCATCCCTAAGAAGCAACTACCATAACAAAAGCCTCCAAAATCCTATCGAGAAAGGAAAGAATTCACCCAACCAGCCTTGGTGCTCAAGCATAACTGAATTAGCTTTAACACTATAAATATCATCTTCATCCCCATGAGTAGGGGATCAATCTCTCACAAAGAAGAAGTAGAGAGAGAAGGCTTAGGAGGCATATCCACTCTCTTCTCATCTCCTGTGAGGCCTCATTCTTCCACTTCGGCTGATAGTTGTGCAAGCCTCCCGCCGGCTCTGAGTCCTCACGTCGTAAGACCAGTGAAGGTGATTCGTAAAACGTGGTGTAAACAGCCCTTTTATTTGTAATAAGAGTGGAGACCAATAAGCGTCCCTCTCTTCATTATCAGTACCCAGTGATCTTTTCCTACTCCGATTGGCCACCCAATTATGAGTGCATCCATCAACCAACCATTTCTTAACGGGTGTAGAACTCTCTCCATCTCTAAACCGCCTCTTGGTCGGGTGCATTCGTCGAAACTCAACCATCTATCTTTAAGTCGCCCCTCGACTAGGCGCACTTCTTGGAGCCTAATCCTCCATTTCTAACCAGCCCCTCGGTAGGGCGCATTGCTCAGAGTCTAATCTTCCACTTCTAAGCCGCCCTATAGGCGGAGCATATTTCTCGGAGCACATCCCTTTATCTCTAAACCACCTCTCAGTTGGGGGCACTCCTCAGAGTATAGTCTTCATCTCTAAGCCACCTATCAGTCGGGCATACGCTTCGGAGCTCAATCTTTCATTTTTAAGCTGTCCCTCGGTCCGGCGCACTCCTTAAAACCCAATCCTCCACTCTAAACTACCCCACAGTTGGACACACTCCTCAGAACCTAATCCTCCATCTCTAAGCCGCCCATCGATCGGGCACACTCATCGGATCCCAATCCTCCATCTCTAACCACCTCTCAGACGGGCACACTCATTGGATCCCAATCCTTCATCTCTAAGTCGCCTTTTGGGCAGGCGCATTCCTCGAATCCCAATCCTCTATCTTTAAGCTGCGCCCTTGGCCAGGTACACTCATTGGAACCCAATCCTCTATCTCTAATGTAACTCCCCTGCCGAGCATACCTAAACACTTAATCCCCCATTACACGCATTATTCATTTGCTCCTTTTATCTTTTTATCAATTTGAGAAAGATTATCAATTTAAATATTAGATGATATATTGAAGAGTGAGTTTTCATCTTCATCTAACCTCTTATTTATTAGTTGTGATGTATAAGATTTAAATTTGAAGTCACGAAAATCAAACCCGTTTTAACTCGACTCACCGAGGAAGATCAAATGACTATCTAATTTGTATAATAATTCGGATCTATGGACGTATTAATTATTATTATTATTATGAAGGATATCATTGTCACTGAGGATAACATTGTGAAAGTGCGTAGGCATTGTTCGTACTCTCCGACATCCAAAATATTTTTTCCTTGAATAAGGGTAAAAATATTATTAATATAAATTTTTATCATATTCCTTATAATATTACTATTTACCAAAGATTAGAATTCTAATGCTCAACTTATTCTATTCTAATAACCAGATATTAAAATATAAAATTTTAACTCTATTTTTTAAAAATAATTATTTTATTTGTATCTTACTTAATTTTAACAACTAAACATGTAAAAGTGAAACAAAATAAACATGTTCATGGTGCCATGAGTGTGATTTACGACTTTAGTTCAACTATTAAAACAGTGAAAGTTTAATACTGTTTGGGAGAAGAGATTCTCGGGTGTACGGACTGTGAGAATCCGGGAGTGTGATTTATAACGGGAAGACTTGCGTATAAAACAACGGTTTTATTTTATTTTTATTTACTTGTTGTTTTATTTGCTCTGTCAAACTTAATTTTTGCACAAGTGTTGTTAAACGTGAACGCCCGCCTCTAAAATTTTATAAAAGTTTCATAATGTAATATCAGTCATTGTTAAATATTTTTTATAATTTAGGAAGTTTTAAAATAAATTTCCTGATGCATACGACTTAAAATTATATTTGATTATCCATAAAATCTACAGAGAATAAATAAACAATATATATTTTTTTTAAAAAAGAGATTTTGTTAATTTTTCTTTCGGTGCACTTGTTTTGACATAAATTACATATTATTTAAATTAGGAAAAAAGGTCTAAATATTAGAACTCGTAAGAATACTTCCTTATGACTTTGTCTAAATTTACAAATTAGACATTTTATTAAAAGGATGGAAAAAATGGCTTTAAATTGAAAGCAATTTAACAGCGTAGGTTATAACCAAAGAGGAGAGGAAATGGCATTTTAACACCCTCGGACTTCTGTATTCATCAGCATTCAATTTAAGCATATTGACGCCCGAATCGTACTGTCGCGCTTGCTGCCCTCTCGATGTCAGGCTTGATGCGATTCAGATTCCTTGGATCTTCCATAACTCTCGAACGCACTAATTCCTCATGGATATCTCCAAAAATCTTCTTCTTACTCGTGAAAACATCACATACTTCAATCACAGATCCTTTCGTTCATTTCAGGCAGAGCAGTGTAGCCAATGCTCACATCACAGCATTAACAGCTTCAATCAACGTAACATCAGTACATGACTACGATTCTGCGCCTGTTTCGGTCGAGCTACTGCCTATTTGCAGTGAGAGTCAATTTGATCAGGTCATTTCTGAGGCGCAGCAGCTCCAGGAGCCCGTGATTATTGTATGGTATGTATGAGCCTACCGCTGTTCATGTGTTCTCGTTCTAATACATTTAGTATTTAATATTCAAACTTCATCTGCTTATCAGCTGTTGCCTAAATACTTTTTAAGATTGCAAGAATTTGAGTCGCTTCACTTGCCCATTGTTATTTTATTGCAACTGGTGCATATTAGGAGTGCTGTACATGAGATTGTTAGTTTTACATGTAAAATTCTTTATGAGATTGCAACGGAGAAGTCTCACGATGTTGATCATCATATGAATCATTGATTGATGAAAGAGAATCCATAGGACTAGATTCATAGAGCACCAATTTTGTTCTCACCGCGTAGAACAGGACTTGGTTTCTTTCTCATCTCCTTTAACTAACAAATCTGAACGGTGGTTATGTGCGCACAGAATATTGTCATGGTAATTTTTTATCATGCATGTTAATAGCCCAATGGAGTTTTCTCTGCTATACTATCAAATTATGGGAACAGGGTGCCTTTTATAGGGCAGAGAGAGGGCAAATTTCCAATTACAGCAAAAACCTTCCATTAATGAGTGTGTCTTAAAAGGGTTGCTTATGAAAAAAATTTCTTCTCTAATTATAGTAAATATAACTGTTTAGTTAAACTATATGTAACCTATGATCATTCTTAATAAGTAAATAAACATATATCATGTCTTGTGAGATGTTTCTTATATTCCCCCACTTAACCAGTACGATGATAATATTAATAGTTCAGTTTTTATATTGTATTATTAAATAACCTACCAGTGCGAGTCATGACAAGTTCTACAACATTATGTGACATGGTTCCTTCATGTACCATAACACTAGCAAATCTTTCAACCATTCATTAAGTGGGAATATCCATAAAGTCTGACTATAATATCTTAGAGAGAGACTATTCCAATTATCATTTGTTCAAAACTCTAAGTTCAAACATTAGAGAGAAACAGGGATCATCCAAAGCACATTCATTGAGATCTTAAATGACAATAGTGGCAACATTATGCAGTCCATGTTACATGATGTTTTACAACAAAGATTCACACTTTCAACACAATCCTTGAGAATATCTGGTGGTTAATCCTTTGTCAGTTGATCTTCACTTATTAGATTGGCTCTAATATATTCTACTGATACATTTTATTTTTGAACTTCACTTTTCACAACAAGATATTAATTTTCATCTGGTTATCATTCTGCAATGCTTTCTTTTCTTTAGAAAATAACATAGTTGCGAAATTCTATAGCAAATTTTCAGCAATTTGACTGTATTGTTGACAATTTCTAATCTTGAAATAAAGTTCTGCATCCATAATGCATGCCAGGGGCCTCAAAACACATCACATATTCTGCCTTCATGGTGAATATAACAATCACAGATTGCTCAACTTTTTCATGAGATTCTACCTCTAGCTAAAGAAGCACATAACCATAGATGGACTAATTGGGATCTGGACATCCAACGTAATCCCAATTTAAATACTTAATGACCTCTAGTCAAGCTTTCTTCCTACAACTGAGCATAAAATCCTTCAGTACACTTAAGAACCATAAATCACTTGTAGCAAGCAATAAATCATTAACATATAGAATCACAATTATAAACTTGCTCTATTGACCTTCAAATATATACACCGATTAACTGTGTTTTCCTTATATTCAATGGCTAAAATGGTATTATAAAACTTGAAGTAGCATATTCTGAAAGCTTGTTTTGGTCTATATATTGAATTCTTTAATTTGTAAACTAAGGGGTACTTTTCCTCAAGTTGGAAACTTTTGGCCTATTCCATATATGTTTGCATCCTTTTTGGGAATTCCAAATCATAACTTGCAACCAAAGTCATAATGATTTTCTACGGTCTTTCTTAGAAACAAGCGATAAGGTTTCTTTAGAATCAATTTCCACTCCCATAGTAAAACTTTTGGCCACAAGTCTAGCTTTGGATCTTTTAACATTACCCTTTTAGTCATATTTGATCTTATAGATCCATTTACAAGCAATTCTTTGATAACCATTGGGCAATTTAAGGATATCCTCAATTTCATTTTGGTTCATTGATTTTAATTCATTATTCATGGTATCAATTTATTGAGAAAAATCATTTTTTTCTATGGTGTTTGAAAAAGCCAGATCATTATTAGTCCCTATGTTAAATTCAATTGTAGATATATCTTATGTAAAGGGGTATGTAATACTTTTTAATCACTAGAAAACACAAGTAACGACGATGAAGGAAGGTGATGTTAGGAAGTCTCAAATGTGAACTACAAAAAAGAAATGGTGGAAGAGGAACACTTAAATGATCCGAAGACTCAACTAAGTAACAATTATGATTCATCGCAATTCAATTGACATTAGAATGCTTACATTTTCTTGTCTATTTATATAGCGGCTTGGTAACTCAATTGATTACTAAAAGTTCCTTACAACTAAACAACTTGGAACTACCACAACAAACTCAACAGCTCTACTAAGTTATCTTTAATTGTTGCTGATATGTCTAGAGGTGTTAGTGCTGATTTTCCTTGCTGAATTATTGCTCTGTCTTGCCGATCCTTTTGCCAATCACTTATTGCAATATGATACCCTCTAGCTAACGTGCTATCCGAATTTGCATCTTCATTACACAAAACTATCCCCTCCATGACATTAGCCTTGTCGTAATGCAAAAAATCACATATGAAAATACTGGCTGATATATATCAGTATTAGTCCTCGACACAGATATTTATTGATACTACAATAATATTACAATATGTCATTATAACATGATATATTGGCTGATATTAGAAACATTATACAATTTTTGGCCGATATATCGGCTGAGATTTCCTTATCAACTTATGATTTTGAGAATTTGTTTTATAATATATTCAATATCGATATGTATTATTCGATACGTCTGACACTAATATAGCTACAAGCGATTCTGATATCGATACTAATATTTTCATCAATGTTGGAAAGTTATTAGTGCAGAGTATGAATGAAAATATCGACTGATATTCGATATATCGACAGATGTATAATAATATCACCCCTAGTACCGATATTCCCTGATACCGTTACAAAATCACGATATGTTTCCGTATTGACGATATATCATCCGATTAAAAATTTTCGCTGAGATATCCAATATTTAGTTGATATATCTATTAATATTTATCTATTAGCTTACATGGACTTATTGAACAAACCATCATCAGTACAGGAGTGACCCCTTGAAGTAATGTTTGGAGACCCCTTGAAGCAACAGTTGCCCTGTGCTTTGGTCCTTAACAAAACAAAACAAAATCAAATTTGAGAAATAAAATACTGTAGTGAATTGACGGTCAATTAGAAAGGTCTTAGAAACATAAAAAAATTTTAAATGAAGAGTATGAGTGGGGTAAGGGAGAGCAGAGTTTCCAACATGGAAGATTGGAGATCCCTCACCATTGCTGACTTGGTCATGTCCATGTCATATTTTAGTGTGGAAAGATTATTAAAATCATCAGTCATGATTTTTCATTCTAAAACTAGGATACAAGCTTGGGTCACTGCTTGTTGTGGTGGGTGCAACCACTGCAGACGGTGGGCACTGGTTGTCTTCAGACGGGGGATCATCCCAAATATTGTGGCAATCTGCATTGTGCCTACATTTATGGCTTATTTATTTGGCATTGAACTTTTGGAGATCACATTTGTTCTGTTGAAGTGGGCGCTGCCTTTCTCAATTTTTTTTTTTTTTTGAGTCCATTATTCTTTAGGGGAGCTGAACTATGAGTGGAAAACTGGCAATACTTGCTCGCAGTGAGGAGCATGCGGCTCCATTTCCTGGTTTATTAGATGATTTTCAATGTTTTCAAATTTTAATGGAAAGATCATCCGTCTTTAATGGTGAGCTCTGGCAAAACTTTCATATGTTGAACTGAGACCATGAAGAACATAAAGTATCATGTTTGTAAGATTGACGAGATGGCTGGCTGCTAAGCAATCTATGATATTCATTTGTTACTTCTCTATTTTAATGGTCATATCCTTTTATTTGGTATGCAGAAACTTACACGAAAGTTACAGTAATTTGTGTGGATGGGAGAGGGAGGACGAGTAACTAGTGAAGAGCATGGAGGAGACTAATTATGTCCCTCTACCTCTCAAAAAACGTATACAGAAAGAAGACTAAACTCACCTTCTAAGTACCAGTTTATCAGAGACTAAAATGATGCCTATGAACATCACCTTCTAGTGCCAGTTTATTAAAGACTAAAATGATGCCTAGGAACGTACAAGGGACATATAGCATGAAAGAGTTTTGTTCAAAAAAATTATAGTGGTCATGGGAATGATTCATCAAGTAATCCTTCGAATCCAAAACCTATGAGGAGACTTGTGACATTCCAAGAAAAAAAGACCCAATGGATTCAAAAAAAGAGAATTTGTGTGTTGTCAAGGATGACAAAAAGTGTAGAAAGATGAACTGCAGCCATGGTGACGTGGAGTCGAAGTATATGAGTTTGATATTTGAGAAGTATTTATCTAGAGAAGGAAAAATTTCAGGTATTTAATTGGCTCTGGTTGAATGAGCATTGTTACCATAAATAGTTTTGAAATAAGAATTTGGGTCATTATCCATTGTATTTCATCTGAGGTTTTAGAACTGGTGTATATCAGATGTTTACTACAAAGCACATAAAATTGATAAAAAAAAATACCGATGAACTGTAACTGAGTGGTTATTAGAGAACTGTCACAGAATATTCAAGAACTAGATAGGGACTCACTTTTGTTCCAATATTGTTCATGGCTCCATTGTTTTGGGTTTTTGTACGTATCTATGATGTAGGTTTGACTTCTCTTGTGGATGCTATAATGTCTGTTTTTACATTGAATTTTGTCTTTGTTAACAGCTATAAAGACACTTGGCCTTTTATATTAAAATGGTTTTGCATTTGCATTATCATTTGGTTCTTATATTTCATTCAGCTACTGGTTTCTGTTGTTGTGTGTGATAGCTAAATAATCTGAAGCCTTTTCTTTGGTTTTTGGGGTGTGGGGCTTTGTGATCTATAATTGGTTTGAACTTATGCTGTGGTTCTTCAATTATATGTATCATTTTGTAGAAACATATTTCTTATGATATTAAGGATTTGTTTGTTTATAGAAAGTTTCCAAAAAATAAAATAATAAGGAAAAAATAAAAATGAAGGAAAAATTACTATCTATAAATATGAATATGTTAATTTCTATTTTCCATTATATTTTTTCCGTTATAATTTTCCATGCAATCCAAAAATGAGAAAATATTTACCTTTGTTTTCATTTTCTTTAAACGTTTTTAGAATCAAACAAACCTTAAGTATACCTAGTTGATTGAACTGGATTTTTTAATGGGGATTGGTCTATTATCATGATGAAAGAGTAAGTTCGAATTAATGTGGAAGGGATTCTTTTGATGGATAAAATATGAAAAAAGAACTTGATTTCTTTGTAGTACAGAAAGCTGTACTTCCAAGCCAATCTCAAATAGATGGAATTGACTATTTTGATTGGATTGGTGGAAATAAAAAGAAGAATAATTTTGGGTGAAGCAAAAAATGGAGGGCACTTGAGCCTGAGAACAACAAATGTTGTGTTAGATAATTGATGGGAACTAAAAAGGGAAGGCTAGTGCATGATGCTTTCACATCATGGGCTATGGAGAAGAGATGTACACAACCTTACCATTATATTATAAAGATGTTGTTTTATATATTGAACTGTTTACTTTAGGCCACAATAAAATATTTTTACTATTCCTCAAGGTTCACTCTCTTTAGAAATAGAAGTAAATTGCTACATAGACTGAAAGGAAGTATTTTTAATTGCATTTCAATTCCTTTCTTCATTTTTAGGTAATAGAGGAAAAGAAGAGATCATGGTCGTCTTTATCATTCAATATCCAAGCTTTGAGAATCCATATATCCAACAAATGTGGTATCTTAGTTATGAGTCTGAAGTTAAAGAATTGTACCCTTATAAATATGCTTTTATTTGGTCCGCTCACTCTAGAATAGAAGTAAATCAGTGCAAAACTATAAGGAAGTATTTTTTTATTGTGTTTCCATTTCTTTCTTCATTTTGAAGTAATAGAGGAAAAGGAGAGATCATGGCCATCTTAATCATCATCCAATATCCAAGCTTTGAGAATCCATATATCCAATCAATGTGGTTTCTTAGTTATGAGTTTGAAGTTAAAGAATTGTACACTTACAAATATGCTTTGTTTGGCTCAGTATTGGGCCATTAAATGTTGTTATGGGAGATTGTTAGCCAAATTAAATGAGAAACCCCTTCTCCGCATTAAGATTTGGTTACGTACTGTATGAGATATAAAGAGAAGGCATTGACAAGAATGAGAATGCATTTTGTAGACATGCATTGGGTGTGGCAAATCTGAACATTTGTGTTCAGCTGATGTATATGTGATTGTTGTGGAAGGAGTGTTCACAATGAATTTTCATGATATTGATTGGTTTGCTGCAATTTTTTTTGAAAAGAGCCATTGAGTTGCATCCATATGTTCCTGAGAAGAACTTGTTTAAACAATAGGTTTATTAGTCATGCTATGTACACTTGTAGGATGGCAAGCTGGTGCAGGAAATGTATCTATCTGAAACCAAAATTGGAGAAACTGGCAGCCGAGTACCATCCAAGGTTGGAATAACTCTCTCTTTTAATTGTAATGGCATTCTTATGGTAAATCTTAATTAGTTGAAGAAAAATAATAACTGGTTGAAATCTTATGGAGGATCATACAGCACTTACATTTTCCTTTGTTGATCTTTGCATGAATGAATGATATTAGGATAAGGCAATGAGGGGATGCTTAGAGTGATTGACAATCATCTACGCTGTGTCTAGTTGTAGAAAGGTTGTGGTGTTTTAGATAAATGTTTTACTGGAAAAGAAAATGGAAAATCTATTAAAATATGTCTATTTTCCAATTTTCCAGCTTTGTACTGAATTTTTCCAAACTTAGAACATCAAGAATATGTAAATATATTTGACTTTGTGAAACTGGAAACATTTTTTTTCATGGACTTGTATTAATATATTCCAAATTTGAACTACTATTTATAAATTGATTGTATTTTTTCCTCATTGTCAATAAGAATTACATAACAAATTTTTAGGTGTTTTTAATACTTGTAATAACATATTTCTCCTACTGTGAAACATAATAATAACATTTGATATAAAAAGCCAAAAATGTGGCCATCTCAAAAATATTTAGGTTACCATAATATTTCCTATAACTTAATAAAATCCATCATTTTTTGTCATTAATTATCGACAAAATTGAATTAGTTACATTTCAATAATTTGAATTAATTATTGAGAAAGTGTTATCAATATTAATAATTTATTAGTAATTATTGTCTACCAAAGGTAATATTGTAAATTATCTGAGAATTAATTTGCTTAATCTGGACTTGTTCATATGACCACTTTGAAATTGAGATCTTTTTCATCTCATCAAATTCATGTGTTAATCTTGAATGATAGGAGTTCCAGCTTCTAATCAACATATTGCAATTCAACTTGAACAATAAGAGCTCAAGTTTCTAACCGAGCTACATAAATTGAGTCTGAGTTCTTTAACAGCCTAGCATAGGTCAATTAGATGGTATGTCGCTAACTGCTATTAATAAACAATGAATTGTGGAAGTGGACACATTTCTAACAACTTAAATATGAAATTGGAAATGATTTTTTTCACCTTGTTGTGTTAGAAGAATTGGAAGCATGAAAACTAGCAAGTTCAGGAAAAGTTGATAAATGTGGCTAGCATTTTTATAAAATTCATATTGTTTGATACTTTTTGCCTGTTATGTCCTTTTAATAAAAAAAATATATTAAACTTATGTGTGCTTGTAATTGTTTGCTTTTCCTTGGCTTTCCTGAGTATCTGTAATTGAGAGAAATTTTCCACCTTGTGGTTAGATTGCGGTTCTACTGCATTGATGTCAACAAGGTCCCACACAAGCTTGTTGCTCGTGCAGAAGTCACTGTAAGCCTCTGCAATGCTTTATAATTCCAGGATTGTTGTTTTACGTTGGTATATTATAGTCTGTTAATTCTGGATGCATGCTGATGAGTCGTATGAGAATACTATTCCAATTGGTTTTATAATAGTCTCAGTTGTGGGTCAGTTAAACTTGAACTTGATCATATTGCAATTAAATAGTGGAATAAGTGAAAAAGACAGAGAAGAGAAAAAGCAATAGAAAAGAGTGCGAGGAAGACAAAATACAGAGATCATAAACCTATACTGTATATGATTGATGGGAAAGTAGAAATATATCCCTGGACACATTCAACTTTTAAGTACAAGCAAACTGTCTGTATTCCACTTGTCCCTCAAAATGGAGGTTATATATCCCTCATGCCCAACTTGCAGAAAAATGAATGGAATATGGAACTTCCTAGTCCCTTTTGTGGGAACTCCATTAGCTAATGAGAAGATTGAGAAAAAGGAATTCATTTCAATTTTTATGTCTAGTTTCTCCTCAATAAATTTCCTATCCACTTGAATATGTTTTGTGTAGTATCCTGAAAAGAATCGTATGCATTGTTGATAACCACCTTATTTACTTTGTTCTGTTATTCAGATGTCCAAAATCTCTAAGCAACTTTTTGACTAGCATCAACTCATAGATACTGAATATTCGTTCTGTGTGCAGCTTCCCATATTTAGAAGTGACTATGTTTCTACCAGCAAGCATACGATTCCCTGAGGTTTATTTTCTAGCAAGTGCCTCTAAATGCTTCATCCTTCCGATGATTAATTGGGGGAGAATATTAGTCTACTATGGAGCTGATTCCAAGTATCTCAATTTCCCATTCCCAATCGCATTCTATTTCTAGGTTGGCAGCTGCTAGGATTTCACACTTTTGGGACATCCATGGAAATCAGGAGTGACCTGGCCACTTCAAGCGGATGGCGATTTTTCCTCTTCACAACACGATTATGAGCTCTTGTGTTTACAAGATACTCTTGAAATGCACTATTCCTTTGTGCTGGAGAATTGGAATGAACACATGTTATAAAATTTCAATTCATGTTCCACTCAGAAGTAACGATAATTAGAAGCTCGATTTTTTTTAAAAGTAAGTACCTATTTAGCGAATAATTTTGCCTCTAAAAATATATCTAAAATTTAACTTATTCATTCCTAAATAAGAAATCTTGAAGCTTCTTAGAAAATTATCTTTAAAACATACAAAAATAATAGAAACTGTAAGTTATATGATTTACGGCAAAATCCTAAAATTAACATATTAACTTCTAAGAATCCATACTCCAATTATTTCCTTTCCCTGCATTCTGCATTATTCTCCCCCTTTGAAAAAAAAAAAAAATCACTTTCAAGTTTCAAAAAAAAAAAGGAGAATCAATACCATTGCTAACGGGAAGTTATTAAAATGGCTGAAATTTAACAAACTTGTTAGCATTGAACCAAGAACTCATCTGTCAGGAAGAACTTGTTGTCTTGAACTTTTTTGACCACTTACATGTTTTGATTATTTATTACTTGTTCATGCTCTTTATCATTCTTTATTACTCGGGGCACTGAATCTTGTCATTGCTTAGAATTCCAACTACTTTTTTGCAATCGTTGAATTGTTCTCTTTAGTAACACTGGGGGTGAGCCTTAGAAATTAACGTAACGATAAAGTTGTTGCATTGTGATACGGATATCATGGATAAAGAGATTTGATTTGATTTTCAAATTAGATTTGATTTTATTTCTAATTAGAGGAGATTTAATTTTATTTTCTATTTAATTTTATTTCTAAATTATTAGAGTTTGATTTTATTTCTAAATTACTAGAGTTTGATTTTATTTGATTAGTAAAGATTTTATTTAATTTTTTTTTTAATTTTAGAAAGTTATATTATATTTAGTTAGAAAATTATATTTGTTTCCAAATTATCCTAACATTAGGGTTTCTCTATATAATGACCCTAAACTCTATTGTTTGAAGTATGTTTGATAAATTGAATGAAATATTGAGTGATTGTGCTTTCTTTCCCCTCTCCCTCTTGGTCTTCTCTCTTTCTGGTCTCTATCCCCCTCTTTGATCTCTATTCTTCCTCTATCTCTCTTCCTTCTGTTTTCTCTCCCATCCCCTACTTCCTCCCTTCCTTCCATCAAATTTGGTATCAGAGATAGGTTTCCCTTTCCCGCATCAAATTATGATTGTCTTACTTCTCTTATGTTCATTTGTTTCTTATCTCACTCTGTTCCCTTCCCATTCACCCTTTTTCTCTTTCTTGATTGTCTTTCTTCTCTCTTGTTCCTTCTGCTTCTCACCTCTCTCTGTTCCCTTCCCATTCACCCTCTTTCTCCTTCTTTCTTGCCTTTCCCTTGCCACTCCTTCCCTGCATCACAAAGAATTTAGAATCAACTATTATTTGGAGCTACTACTGCGAGTAGAATGGCCATACGTATATCACATACTATCACCTTACGTGCTTGTTTCATTGGATAGCGGTACAAATAGGTGTGCAAACTGGCAGATCTATGGGGTGATAAAGTGGTGCTAGAAGTGTCAGC
>JAOVVI020006979.1:0-15195 GCA_028571085.2 Nepenthes alata | reverse complement strand
ACTTTGTGTGAGTGTTTGTCGTGTCTACCTTAGACGCAAAGATTTTGCCTCAAACGAGCACAAATATGGCTTATACACCTATCGGGAGCTGGATCTCAATTCTCCAAATTTGATTTTTTTTACAATTTTTATTATATAATTAGCTTTAATATTTTACATTATAAAAACTATAATATCATAAATATAAAATTGAAAGTCTGGGTGTTAAAACTCTTCATTATTATAAAATTTCATCATCAAGATTACATACCTTATTGAACAAACAAGTGCGGATATCTTTTTTGAATCTTGTACTTGCATTTGCAAGTCGCTTTTTCAAATCAATGATTTCTTCAAAATATCTTAGCCAACAGAATTACCTTAGTATATAAAATTTAATCTTGCATTCTAAAGATTTGAACCGATATTTTCATATATGTTAAATTCTTATTAATTTGTAAATAATCATATTCTATAATATGTGAAGTATAAAAGCGTACTTCTGAAGTATTAAAATATAGAATACATCATGAAATTCAGCCAAATTGAAAGGCGAGTCTAATCTATAAGTCATATCTCTAACTTACTGTAAAATCTCTAATGGCTCAAAAATCCTTGACCTCAACTTCTCTTACAATTCAAATAATGCAATGCAATACATTCCTTAGGAGAAGCTTTCAAAAATATGTAATTGCTCGACTTAAAACTCAAATCAGACTTATTGTGATCCGCGTACCTTTTCTATTGACTTTGAACAACTTCCAAATGATCCTGAATCAATTTAATCTTGTTTGATGTATCATGAATTATTTTAGGATCCAAAAGCTTGTGGTCACCAATCTCCTAATTAATCGAGAAACGATTTCTCCTTCCATATGGTGCCTCAAATAGAGCTACCCCAATACAATATCAATAATTGTTATTGCATGCAAACTCAATTAACGATAAATAATTATATCTAAAACCCTTCGTCTACATGAAAGAGACTCTGAGCATATCTTTTAATATATGTATTATATTTTTTTGATTTGTTATCTGCTTGTAAATGAAAGTTATATTGAATTTTAACTTTGTATCCAATTCTCTATATAAGTTTTTCCAAATTTTGTATATCAATGATACGCAATTAGATCTGGAATCTTATTTAATCTCACAATCTCATTAATATAGAGCCTTGCCAAATGATTTTTTAAAAATGTAGTCCTCACTAGAAGAAAATGTGCTGGTTTCATCAATTGATTCATATCATCCTCATAGAATTACGATTTTTTACAATCTTAGGCAATCTAGTTATAAAATCTAACGTAACATGTTTTCATTTTCAATTAAGAATAGGCAAATATTGTAAAATTATATTGACTTTTGATATTCAGTTTTGATCTATTAGCAAATAATATATTTACCCACAAAGGTCGTTATCTTCTGCTTCATATTCTTTCACCAAAAGAGATTTTTTATACCTTGATACATTTTATTGATTTTCGAATAGAAGGCATACTTAACTCTATAGGTTTTATTCAAAATCTCTTTTTTCAATTTTGTAATATTGGTATAGAAATACAATCTTTGAACTGAAGAACTCAATTCGTTTGAATGTTAAAATTTACTTGTATCTCGCTGCTTGAATCCCTAGCAACTTTCATAAAAAAAAATTGCCATCTAAGTTTCCTTAATCTTCTCTATGATTATCAATTATAGTTAAAAATATGACAATACTATCCTTAAAACTTGAGAGTACAAATAAAAATATTGTGACTCTTCATTTGGTCAAATATCTCTTATTCCTTAATCATTAAATGGATGACTTTCAACTTATTGTATCAACAACAACATTTGCTTTTTTTGATTGGTATTAGATCATGCAATTATAATCAATAAGCTCGTACATCCAATGCTACTATCTCATATTCTACTATTTTTACGAAAACAAATGTTCAAACTCTTGAAGATGGATTGCACTATAAATTTTTCAGATTGAGAGTAATGCAATTATATCTTCAAAGCAATAACAATTGATGCAAACTATAAATTACGGTTAAAATAATTCTGCCCGTAAACTTTAGGCTACCTTGATACATAAGCGACTATTCTACCATGTTGCATAAAAATATTGCCCAAATCTTATTTGAAATATCATAATAATCCATAAAACTTTTAATTTCCTATGGAATCACTAAAATTGATATAGAAATCAATCAACTTTTTAATTTTTGAAAGCTTCTTTTACAATCCCTCTACTAATAAAGTATCACATTATTTTAAGTCAAACGAGTCAAAGTCACGATAATCTCATTAAATTTTTAATAAAACTTCCATAATATCTAGATAAACTAATGAAACTATGAAACTCTATGACATTCATTGGCCGCTTTTAAGTAGTAACAACTTCTACCTTTTTTTGAAAATAATGTGTCTGAGAAATGATATTTTCTTGAACCAAAACTCATGCTTCTTTAATTTAGCAAATAATAATCTATTTTTACAGTCTACAATATGATTCGCAACTTTACTTTATAATCC
The DNA here is from genome assembly GCA_028571085.2 of Nepenthes alata. NCBI lineage: Eukaryota > Viridiplantae > Streptophyta > Magnoliopsida > Caryophyllales > Nepenthaceae > Nepenthes > Nepenthes alata. Next base: position 12,696 of record JAOVVI020006979.1, on the reverse strand, counting down.
TTAAAATACCTTACATAAATTAAAATATCATTAATAAAAACTATCACAAATTGATCTTAGTATTGCTAAAAAACCCAATTCATTAAGTTTATGAATGTTGTAGGTATAGTAGTTAAATCAAAAGGCATTACAAAAAACATTATAATGATTATATCTCATCTGAAAAGCCCTTTTTGGTATATCTTTCATCTTAATTCTTAATTAATGATACTGTAAGCATATATCATTCTTAGAGAAAATTTGAGCACCTTGCATTTAGTTAAACAACATGTCAACCATTGGTGAACAATATTTATCATTAATTGTATTCAATTTTCAATAATCAATACACAATATTGTTGATTTATCATTTTCTTTACGGACAGCACTGGACCTCCCTCTGGCGATACACTTAGCCCGATGGATCATTTTTACAACAATTCTTATATTTGTTGCTTCAATTCTATCAACTCTGATGGGAGTATTCTATAAAGAACTTTCAAATAGGTGCAAATCCTGATACCAAATCAATAGTAAAATCGATTTCTCGGCACAGAGGCAAACAAGGCAAATATGTTAGAAAAATAATTTCAAATTCACATACTATTGAAATCTTCCCAATGTACATAATATGGCTCCTAGTAACAATAATATATGCAAGATGCCCATCTTGCCATACCATATTTTTTAAAGCAAGTTTTACTATGAAGGTAAAAGTGCTTGTTATGATTTAAAATTTGCATAAACAAATTATGAAAATGACCTCACTAAACATAAGAGGTAATATTAGTACAAATTTTATACCACACTATCATCTTTTTATTTATGATTAGATAATAGGGCCATTAAAAATTTGAACTCTTTAATAATTGATGTATTTTTTGCTCACTAATTATTTATATATTGTTTCTTTGTGTTGTGTGGTATTAGCTAACTCTATTATCTAACCAATAGAATTACTTTTGTTTTGTTGTTTGGGAAAAAAACAAAAATAAAAATAAAAAAATTGATCAGATCGAGCTGAAAAAATCCGATAGAAAATATTAATCGGATCATTTAGTTTGATTACTATTTTTTTAATTTTTCTTTTTAGGCTCAATTAGGATCTATCTTTTAAAGAAATAAAACTATTTATTTTATTATTTTAATAGTATATTTTTAAATAGATAATTTTAACCTCATTATTTTAAAATAAATAATTTTAACTAATTTTTTATTTTTTAAATAATTAGATTATAATTAATTATTTATAAATAAATAAATAAATAATATATAAAAAAATGAGCAATTTGCAATTTACACCTTTGACTGAATTTTTGGTCCAATGGAAATTCACTTGAGCCAGATCATCATTTACTTGGACCAAAATTTTTTATTATATCTGAATAAGTCAAACCAGTTCGATAAAATTGAAAATTGTAAATAAATTAATTTGACTAGTTAAATGACTAGTTCATTTTTAAATATTATAACACATCTATTAAATTTCAAAAATATAACATATAAAATTCATACTAAAAAAACTATATTGTAATTTATGTATAAATTGCAACTTTAAATAATGATTCAGCAATAAAATGTAAACAATAAAAATTTCATAAAAATTCAAACATTGATTTTTTTTATAAAAGTAAAAACATCAAATGTTTAAATTTTTTATAAGTAATAATAATATATTAAATAAATACAGTAACATAAAAAATATAAATACTCCAAAAAAATATAAGACCATAAAATCACAAAAAAAAGATTGCCATCTAATAATAATGATTAAAAAATAACATATGACTAAACTGATCTATATAAAATGACTAAACTCGAATAACATATGAGACACTTCTAATGTGAGAATATTGCTGAAGATAAATTTATTTATAATTTTTTATATAAAGTAGATCGAAACTGATGCGTATATAGATCCGAATTTTGAACGGATTCGGATTCGTTTGAATGGTTGACCCGGTTCCGTTCCCTGAGCGCGAATCCTGCACACCCCTAAAAAGTACAGAAGGCCAGCGTGTCGGCAGGAAATTATCCAATCAAAAATATTCCGACGCTCAAATCAGTAAATAGCCTTCGATGAAGAGAAGGTAACAGAAACTGTAAGAGAGAGTAGGGAGAGAGGACAGGAGTGAACAAGTCTCCAGATGTAAGAGAGGCGAAAGCCGTCTTCTTGGATCTGGAGGGTGGAAAGGCAGTGAACGGCTGTCAGAATCGCGTTGTTTACCTTAGATTTTCTCTGAAAATTCTAGCAAAGAGATGAATATTGTTTTTCAATGTTTTGTGTGTTTGCTAGAGTAATTGTAAGCGTATGCAATTGACCGTCCTGGGTTTCTCAACTTCTGGGCCCGTTCTCTGAATGGGCCGTCAAAGTATTTTTATTCCCTTTTGGGCTTCCGTTTACTTTCTCTGGATCAGCCCAGTATTGGTATACCCATCAATATCTAAACCTTTATACATTGTATTGTTCAACTAATTTTTATAATTTTTTCATACATGTATTAAAATCTTGATGAATTGTCACTGAATGCTTTAAATTTGTACATAATTAAAAATATTCTGGCATGTTTAAATTTGTCCTACATGTTCAAAAAATTTTTAAATTTTCTCTGCATTATTGTAATATAAGAAAAAATTGCTGATTTTCTATAAAACTTTACTAACATCCTATATATTATAAATTTTATGAGGTGGCTTTTATATGCTCTGAAGAAATAATTCCTACGTAAATTTTATGCAATGCATACTAAAAAATTGATAAAATTTGAATAAAAATTTTTATAGTATGTTAAAAAATTAAGAATATTTTTTTTTTGAAAGGAGAAACTATAATAATTATTGAAATTGTATAAAATTTTTATTTATGTACGCATCAAACTATTGTAAGAATATCAATAGTGGCATATTATGGCATGCCTTAATATATTATAGTGGTGATCGAGATTTGAACATATCATATGCGAGTATAAGTATCGTTCGGCTTCGTCTACAATGTGATATGTATAATAACCAATTCACGAGTTTTAAATAGTAGCGTAAGACTTTTAATTATATAAAAATTAATATAATCTGAATTTTAATTATTCGTTCCTTAATCGGTAAAGCCTTACTAGCTCTTGGTCAACAAGAATTATATGATTTTGCATAATACGTTTGATTTAGAACTGGAAAACAAAAATTAAAAAACTATGCATAATGATTTTAAAAATTTATGACAGTACATTTGAATTTAATTTATTATCCTTTTGGCATATTTTAATACAAACTGTAAATTAAATTATAAAATTATATATATTTTTAAACTTTTGGGTCACTCTTATTTTCATTTTTCAGTAACCCTATTCAAATGAGTGAGCTCGAACACTTGTAAGTAAGAATATTGAATGAGGAGCTTATTTGAGGAGAAATTAGTTTAAAATTTTATAAGAATTTGATATTATATTTAGTTTTTAAATTTTGATCGGTGGAGTCAGTATTGTACGACAATTTGAAATGTTTTTATCAGTGATATTGTCTGGATTCAAACTGTCTAATTTGGTTATGTTTTTACTTTGATTATAGTTTACACATAACTCTTTATACATGACGTCTTGATTCAATTTATTTTTCAGCCATATGTTCAGATGATATTTTTGGATTCTGTGATTAGATTTATTTATTATATTTTATTTTTATGTTGATTGTAATATCAAAGTAAAGTTCACATCCTTTATTAATTTAGATTTATTATTTATTAATAGAATAATTATATTAATTATCGTAGAAATTGGATAATAAAATGTGACAATTTATAAATAGATAATTAAAATTAAAAAATATAAAAATTATATTTTCTTTGGAGATACGACCTTTCCTAATCATAGAAGACGTTACTTTAATTTGTATCACTTGCTATTTTAAAATGTATATATTTTTTTCTACATTATGACTCCTACAACATTAAGATACTTTTTTTTTAATATTATTCTTATATTATTTAATACAAACTTTTCAAAATTAGCCTAAAGGCAGTTTGATACAAAAATTTTATTAAATTTATTTTATGATATTTTATCTTATATTATTTAATATATTATTTTTATAATTTAAATATACTTACTAGAACTTTAATATTACAAAAATCTTTTTTAAAAAAAAGTTTAACTTATATTTATGTAATATAATAAATTTAAAATAATATTTATAAAAGATAAGGCGAGAAAAAATATTTTTTAATTAAATCTAATGGGTAGATTTTGTATTAAATTTTTTTTTATTTTCAAATTACAAAAATATATAGTTTGTACTGCTCTTTAATGAAACATAAATATCAGTTCTGAACAACCTAATCAACTCCGACGTAGTTGTTTGATGGAGACGCAAGATGGCCCCCCCTCCAACGTACCCTCCCACACTATTTTTATTTTTAAAATATAATTATATATTATTAAATAAATACTTATATTTAATTATATTAAATTAATTTATTTTAATTAAATTTTAAAATTTAAAAAAAAAATAGTCAATATCTCATTATTTTACAAAGATTTATAATTTATGCCACTCTTGAGATTTCTCTCCTCACACAACAGTGATTACTATATCAATTTGTTAGTTCTTGTGGCATGATTATATCTAAATCCAAAGCCTTTTTTCAATATTTTATGATGTTTTATTATTATAATTACATAATTATAAGTATTTTTTAAATAAATTATAGATATTTACTCTACTAGATATTAAACTAATATGTGTCAAATCAGACTTTTAATATTTTACTGGCTCTAATTTGTCTATCACCTTAAATTTTTTGTATATTCTCATTTATTCATCTATAAACGATAACAACAACAATATCAATTTTAACAATCGAACTAATATAAAGTCAAAAAATAATAATAAATTAGAATGAATCAAATCTCATCAGTATCCAAATATATCAGTCGGTCATTACCGGCTGTAACTCACTAAAATCCTTCATAACTCCCATAATTTACGAATAATATCCCTAGCTCTTAACTCTTACACCTATAAAAATCATGCTAATGTATTAATGTATCTTTCTATTGTACTCATCTATTATAATTTTAACTTATTTGATGTACTTAAACCTAGAAGACTACCGCATGTTAAGATCGTGATAACGCTTTCCTGTTAATTATTTAACTGGATAATTATATTGGCTAATAATACTTTAACTAAACAGTATTTTTATTATAATAATATCGTATGATAATATGTATGATACTTTTAACAATCTAATTTAACATAATTTCTAATTTTTTTATCTATTTTTATATAAACTAAATAATATAAAAAATTAGATTGAATATTGCATCAAGATAGTAATAGTAAATGACAAAAATAATAATTTTAATAAATTAGCAACAAATATTACCAAAAATGATATTAAATTCCCAAGAGAGTAACTAGATAGTACAAATAGGTGAAGGATGAGGTGTGAGAACTTCCACCTTTGAACCAACTCTAAACATTAAATGTCTGCAAAACTCCATTGTTATAGCCGAGCTTGCAGGGGCCACTTGAATCCTCCTCTTGAGAGCAACACAGCCAAGCTTAGTTTTGACTGGACAGCTATGCCAATTTTAATTTTGAACTCTTTTATCATTTTAACGGTTAAATTAAGTTATATAAAATAAAGGGTTTCGATGAATTTTTTATTTTAAATGTATATTTTAATATTTTTTTTATCTTATATTACATAATTTCTCAGTCATCTATGACAGCTATCAATGATAGAATAGATTTGCTTTTAAAAATCGTCTCATTAAAAGCTTAAAGGATCCTAATACTGTCATTTAGAGCTCATTTATGGCTATAATAATAGACCTTATTAAAGGTAACAAAGTTAATTCTATCACCTCCAGATGGTAGGGTTTGGGATAGATGCCAGGCTAATATCTCTAACTCAGTTTGGTTCAATAGTTAAATTTATGTAATATAAAGTAAACTGTTCCCATTTGATTTTTATTTTGACAATAGATTTTAATATTTCTCTTCCATTTTATATTACATTATTTTTTCTTCATCTATGATAACTGTCAGTGCCAGAACATATTTATTTTTGAGGATCGTCTCATTAAAAGCTTAGAGGGTCCTAATGCTGTCATTTGAAGCTCGGTTATGACAAAAATAATAGACCTTGTTAAATATAACATAGTGTTAATCCTACTATTTTTAGAGATATTTTAATTTTTTTAACTGATATATATATTTTTTTCTGTTTTGATTGTTTAGATTTACAGATCTTATTAATAATATATTTTATTTTAAAATTTTAATTTTAAATAAATACTTATTAATCAAAAATAATAATTAAAAATATTTAACACATTTTTTTCTAATCATCTCGACAATTGAAATTATATATAAAATAAAAGATTTGGCTCAATTTTTAATTTAATAATGTATTTCAATATTTCTCATTCAATTTATATTATATGATTTAACCATTAAAATAATAAAAGAGATTAAAATATTTTTCTTTTATCATCCTAACATTTAAAATTATACAATGTAAAATAAGAAACTCTGATTTGGATCCTATTTCATGAGGTGCTTTAATATTCCTAGTTCATTTTATATTACATAATTTCAATCATTAAAATAATAAAAAAGAATAAAATATTTAACTTTTTTTTTCTATTTTAACAGTTAAAATTATATACTGTAAAACAAAAGGCGTTGATTCAGCACGTAATTTAATAAAGTATTTTAATATTTTTATCTTTATTTTACATTTTTATAAGGGAATTTAAAGCACGAGTGGGTAATAGATTCTAGTTTTGACCGGTCCACCACGTAATCGAAAGTGCTGCTGACGTATCCACTTTCTTCCAGATGTTCGATTCTCATTGGCTGAGAACACTCTTTAATAATTGCCCTTTCTTAATTTCTGTACCCATAGAAATGATAACAAACCCCTTTTACTCTAGTTCCAAATTCCACCTATCCATAACTTTATCCATTTTTTATAATTTTAAATAATATATATATATATATATATATAAAAAGTTTCAAAATATGTTACATTTTTTAAATACAAATATACACTTAGTTGGTCAGAGCATCATAAATATAAGACTGTTATCTATATAACTCAATTAAAAATGGTTAACCAGTTCGAACTACATTGTTCTTGACTACTGACCTATAAAGTAGTCAGTCAAAGAACTTTAAAAGATATTAGCATGAGACCACATTAGAGTCTCAACCCGGCACACAGGACCCATGTTAGCTAGGCGGATGTAGCAATACTCAATGGGAAGTGGCACTCGTTTAGCCCATTAGTTACGTACATATAAAGCAAAATATCATACTTGGCATATTTGAAAAAGTGAACTAATAGGTCGCACTTGATTGGATACCCTCACAGTGCTCAGTAGGAGCCATCGACAATAGTATTGTGTTCCGTCACCCTTGAGCATGTGGCCAATCGACATGCAACAATGTGGGTCAATGTCTCGTTCAAGCTCGACAACCTTACTCTCGGGTAGTTCAAATCCAAAAACGAGAAGCCATTACTGTGGAAAAAATTCTAAGTCAATCAACAATTAGGCCAAATTGTTATCATATTTGGAATCGGATACCTATTCCTAGAACTATATTGCATTTTTCTTAAGTAAAACTCTCGACCTGAATCATCTACTTTATGCTCGGAGTTTTATAGATTTTTCCAGAGGCAATATCAAGAGTCTCCATCACTAACAAGTTCAAAAACACTATCATCTTGATGGCCCCACTTTTTGGCCAAATTTTACTTAATAGTTTGATTACCTGTTTTGAATGATTGAAACAACAGTCTTACGACTTCGAGCCAAAACAGTTTAAATGACTTAGTTAATAAAGATTTTTTTAAAAAAATATAATTTGGGCTATTTATTTATTTATTTATTGTGGTACATAATACACTCAATCAAAATGTGTGGATTGAATTTTTCCTTGAATTGATTTTTATTTCAAAAAATACTTATATAAAGTATACATTGCAAAGATAAAACTATGCAATGTTACTCTTCAGAACTAACACAGTTGAAAGTTGAATCTACATAACTATCAAAATTTATAGCAATTAGTGTAAGCATGTGAAAGCTATAAAGAGTACTTTAATTATTTTTTCAATATTCAAAAATACTTTAGTTAAAAAGGTCTCATATATAATTTATGCCACACCTATTTTTCACATTTATAATATATTTGAAATAAAAACTCCAAATATATAAAATCAGGTGCGTTTGTTCATTTTTGGCTTCTTAAAAGGCTGAAAATCTCAATTATTTCAAAATACAGAGGGCGATTTTATCAGATATTATAAGAAGAAGGAAGAAAATGAAGATTTTGATACTTGTTCGGATATTTATCAGTTAATTTACTTATTTATTTTTATTATAAAATTAATCATAGGTTTATAAACTTGTAGCACTTGGGTTTATTTATAATTAAAATTTAGGTAAGTAAATATTATTATCAGACATAAATTTATTTAATTTTTTTTAGTTAAAAAAATGTGCACAAAAAATTATGTTTATATGCTTTTACATATTCAAACAACAATGAGAGCACCTTCCAACACTGGAAATCAAATTATTATACAAATATTTGAAAAAATTTGAATTAAAACTTATTAGAAAAGACAGTCTAATTTGTAGAAATTGCCAATAAACTTTTAGAAAATTTCATAAGAATATATTAATATTAATATTAATATTAATATTAATAGTAACATTAATATTGAAAGGCTGTGAAGGAGCTGTACTTACAGATTCTTTTTCTGAGTACCATGAAAAGTAAAAAGCTGAAGCCCTTTCGGTAGTATCGAGGCCACACTTTCAAGTTGCATTGATTAATTGTTCCTTAACTTGCAGCACAAGAAATATAAATTTTTTTTTTAAATTTTTTAACAATTAAGATATAATATTATAATATAAACAATTACAATAAAAATAATATTGAAAAACAATATTTTATTTTCTATATTTTATCATTTTAAAATATTCTCTACTATACCAACGAAAATACAACGAAAATAGAACCTCTCTGCTTCTGCTTCTGCTTCGGCTTCTCTTGCAGCCACCCACCGGTCGTCGTAATATAAATGTCTGCAGTATTTATCATTTCATCATTTATCTTCTTCAACCTTTCTCTGCAATTTCTGCGTTTTTTAAACAGTAACATGGCGAATTCCCACCGCTAAAATTCTCACAATTAAAACGTCGGTTCGGGTGCTTCCGCTTCTGGGTTTTCATATTGATCGGAGAGTTTGCTTCTTTTTCTTGGTGTAATCATGGGTCAGAATGGAAGAAGAAGTTCATGGTTTAATGCAGTGAAGAAGGCCTTCTGCTCTCCGAGAATGAACCGTCGCCGATGGAGCCGCGGAAGTAGAAAAGATCATGAACATGACGAAGAAGTAATCTCTCTCTCTCTCTCTCTCTCTCTCTCTCTCTTATTATATGACACCTTGAGTTTTAGGTTAACAAAATTTATAAGTCAAATAGCTTAAAAGAATAACATTTGTTATCATCAGCCTAAGTATAAGACTTTTTTTTTTTTATTTCAAAGGTTAATGGCAATAAAATAATTAGTAATCATATAATAAAGCAATAAATTTGTGTGAAAAACCCTAAAAGAAAAAAATATATATACAAATGAAATTAGGGTTAATACATACATAAATTAGCAAAGCTTTTTTGGTAAGTAAATATATAAGCAAAGTTGGTTGGCTTAAAAGTAACATCCTTTGATTCAATCTTCTTGCTGTCACTGCTAATTTCAATTTAAAATTTATATTAATTCACACTGTAGATTTGTTGGGTTAGGTTTTGAATGGGATGATTATACAAACATATTCAAGTCATATTTAATAGATTCTCTTATTCTTTTAATAGTTAAAATCAATTTTTGGAATTTTTAAAGCTAAGATTAAAAGAATATTCTGAATATTCTTCAATATCTATCATACATAATTTTTGATAATTATGTAGTTTATTTATCGAAACTCTATTTGTCCCTTAGAGAAGAGGAAAAGGGCGATCGGCTTTCGGGAGATCTTTGAATAGCATGAAACGGCCGAGAGAAAAGGCAACAACTGCAACTGCTGATGCTTCGGGAACTAGAAGTGCTGTTGACCGCAGAGAGGAGGAGGCTGCGGAGGCAGAGAGAAGGCGTGCGCTTGCAGTAGCGGTGGCGACCACAGCGGCTGCTGAGGCTTCAGTGGCAGCAGCCCAAGCGGCTATGGAGTTGCTTAATAGGCCTTGCGTTTCTGTCAGAGAACACCATGCTGCCACAGCCATTCAGAAAGCATACAGAGGTTATCTGGTATGTGAGAGAGCATTTAGAGATACTGTTGGTTCCATTTTATCTTATTTTTCTTTTGAGTTTTAGTAGATATCTCACCAAACCCTAACTCATCTATAATACATCTCTATATATATAATCCATTGATATTCAAATATGAAGAAAAAAATATAAAACTTGATAAAATAAAAACATACTATAAAAGAAAGGCTGAATTTCATCCGCTTTTCTTTTAAAAAATAAACTCTTAATCAGAGTGTAATTATAAATAAAAATTATACTGTTTAGAACTCAAGTGTTAAAATATACTATTTTAACATATTTTTTGTTACAATTTAATAAGAAATGACGACACCCATGAATCCCATCCTTGAAACCTTAAACAATATCCTGCCCATCTTCGAGTAAGATTGAACACCTCTTTTTGCTCTGTCAAAACCTGACTCCTCGCTTGATATATGTCTTTAATTTGGACAGTATAATTGCATATCAGATATCCAATTCACAGCTTTCTTTCTTTGCAGTTCTGCATTTTGATTTAGACATTCGTTCAGATAGTCTAATCTAAGTGTTCTTAGACTATACAAGTAAGGACATCGATCACAAAATCTCCAACTTGAATGGTTAGACTTGGTTTTATAGTCATTATAATCCACTAATAATCGTCTTATGTTACTGCTAAGTACTTACAAATTGAAATATATACTCATTAAAATGAAGGCAAAGAGAGCTCTTCGAGCGCTAAGAGGGCTGGTGAAGCTTCAAGCTCTAATTAGAGGGCACAACGTTAGGAAGAGAGCCAAGGTTACCCTTCAACGCATGCTAGCATTAGTCCGAGCGCAAGCCCGAGCTCGGGACCAACGGATGGGGCTGTCTCTCGAGCCAGAAGGAAGTCTCAACTTCTCGATCAGTGATAGCCATAGCCCTGTCGGACAACATTCTACTGATAGTAAATCTTTTGTAAGAGTCATTTATACAATATTTTAACTCATTTATAATATTTATATATCTCTTTTTATATATACAGAGAGATATTTTTTAAAAATAAAATATAGTAAATGGGGCCATCTTATCTATTTACGTGTGAAAAGATAATTATAAAATGATTATATATAAGTCGTATAAGTGTTATTTCATCTTTACACAAACACCTAATGTGCAACTCACCCATGATTATTTCATCCAACCTTCATCGAATCCTTTTTTTTTTTTAAAAAAAATAAACTTATATTAATCTATATTAAAAAAATTGAAATAAAATTTCTAAAAAAATAAAAAAATATTTTTTACCTGGATTCTGATATGCAAACTTTATGTCAAATATAATTTTCTAAAGTTAAGGCTAAAACTCTATATTTTTGTGCTTTACTTTCTTTAAATCTTAATATAAATTCGTTAAATTGGGTGAATGTAAGTTTATTTTATTTTTTTTTAAATTTAAACATTTAGATCTAATAATTTCTTCACAAATTCAATTTCTTATATCTCAATTAATGCAGTGCTCTAAAGGTGGTGGAACGAGCGTAGGAGATGAATGGGAAGAGCAACAAGGAGTTGTCAATGAGATCAACTCCATATTACGGTTGACAAAGGAAACCACTTTAAATCGTCAAAGGGCTGCCCTAGCTTATGACTTCTCTAACGAGGTTCGATTCAAAATCTCTATTTTTTATCTCTATTTTTTATTATTGAAAGTGTTTCTTTGAATCTATACTTCTATTGAAGTTCGAAGGGAAGTTTAACATGAAAATACATACGTGAAATTACTATTAAATATAGTCATCTTTAGAGATATATGTCACTAATTGTACTCAACTATACTAAATATGCTATCGATGAATGCTATTCGATAGAAGTAAACTCATTCAAATGTAAAAATCAAATCCCTAAATTTGAATCAAGACAATTAGTGAGTACTTGTTATATTTCAGTTAGAACTTATCAAAATCAAAACTGAAATTAATATAGATGAAAGAGTATAAGAGTTAAGTCAAGCCGATTGGTTTTGCATTAGAGTATAAAAGCCTGTATGAGGCTTTCCCTTGATAACTTAACCCTTTCCCCATGTTTGGTTGGGGAAAATAAGGTAGGAATAGAATTTTTATTCCTTAGAAATAAAAATTTCTCTGTTTGATTATAAATTTAACCAAAAATAAATATTCTCTGAGAATTATTATTTCCACAAATGTGCGAATAACAATTCATACAAATTATTATTATTTTATTATTATTATTATGTATTATTATTAGATATTATTATTATATTATTATTATTATTATTATTGTTATTATTACTATTATTATTATTATTACTATTGTCATCTTATTCCTCATACTATTTAACAAATCAAATAATAGAATATTAATTCTCACATTATTTTATTCCAACAATCAAATATAATAATAACAATTTCAACTCTATTC
>JAOVVI020006978.1:0-15195 GCA_028571085.2 Nepenthes alata | reverse complement strand
ATGATTTTAACTTTGGGGCTAATGTAGTTTTTTGATTTCGGGGTCAAATATATGTATTTAACTTCGAAGAGTTGAAAGAAGAAATTCTTAATGAAATTCATTGATCTAAGTATACGATCCACTTGAGAAGAAATAAAATGTATTAAAATATGTAAAAGATCTTTGGTAGATGAATATGAGGAGAAAAATTATTGCGTTGACTGGAAGGTGGGTGATTTGTCAATAGGTAAAAATTGAATATAATGTGATATCTCATATAATTTTAATATTTGTTAAAATGGATTCAATAAAACCTATATCCTAACTAATATTAAGATTTAGTGAAATCTCAGTTGCATTTTTAATATTTTAGTTATCCTAGTAGCTTATAAGTTATGGTTATGACAAAGCGTTGCGCTTCGTATAGCATTTAGCTTAATACACACTATGATTAAGCTTGAATATAGTTAATATTATTATTATTCAATATGCTTTTGATCGGTAGTGGATACCCAAGACTAAAACTCGTTTCCATAAAAATGGGTCAACGTCCCTGAATGTCCCAAAAAGCCCACACAGCCCAAGAGACAAATGTGGCTGAGAAGGCCCAAGGGCCCGAGGATGTGTCACAGGTAGAACGCTTAGGACGCCAGCTCAAAGATGACGTCCTTAGATGCACACGCGTCCTACAACACGCAATCTTTATAGAGAATTACGGCTTTCGACGATTGCGTAATGTGACGTTTTATAGAGTCAGTTCGTGTGAACAAAATCTTCCTAACACGGCAAAATGGATTAGTAGAGTTAGTAGCAGGGTTTTATGCACACGCCAACCTCCACGCGATGACTCCATGCAGAGAATTTTAACTACTACATAAGTATTAACTTTGTATTTATCAAAGGATCTGAAATTTGAGACTTCGAACTCTAACATTTTACACATCAAGAGAGAGAAAGAGCAAAAAAATCACACTGTATTGTAGAGAGAGAAAGAGAAAGGGTTTGTATTATAAGAGTAACTCCTAAAAATTTTTAATACACTTTAGTCCTCAACCTTTTATACTTGTACTCACACATAGTAAGACTAAAATTTTCGGACCAAAATCCCGTAGTTTTTTCCTCTCGTTCAGTAGAGGATTTTCTATGTAAAAATCTTACGTGTCATATTCTCTCTCTCTTTCCCTTTCACGTATATCCTGTTTGGTGCTGCTGTCGGATCTTCGTCCCTATCAAAGTAAGGATCCGTGGATGTAACAGCTTTATTATATTATGATATTATTGATTATTTTACTTGTTAAATATTTAACTTATCATTAACTTCTTTTGGCCCCAAAGTAAAGGAGGTCAATTGAAAATTAGAGGAAACTATACATTTACTCTAAAGATTTCAAATAGAAACGACCTTAAAATTTAAAAGTTTCATGATAGATATTGCTAGATTGCTTTATTATTGTATTAGTTTTTATATATTTTATTGAGACTATATTTCTAAGAATTTATAATATTATCGACATTTATATTTATTATATTTTACAAATTTTAATAATTATTATGAATAATTCATTCATAATCAACTTTTTGTCGGTATTAATAGTTTGAATTGTTTTACGTATTCAGTTTGGTTGGGTAAATAATTTGGGACCGGATCAATTCACATATAGTGCAAAAATAGGATAAAACACACAAATTGCGGCGGGGGGTTTGACGCGGGTGGTGCGACACGGGGGACGTGAAAATTTAACGGCCCCATACATACATATATATTAAAAAAAGATTTAATTTTTTTTATATTTGATTAAAAAAAAGATTATTATTATTTTTTATATATTTTTTAAATTTTTTTAAAATAACGGCCGTCGGACCAAAATGACGTCGGAGGAACTGCGACAAACATACACCGCCAACTGACGTCTTCGAAACCGGCGATCCCACAAGCACGTGTCTGGCAGGATGAGTTGTGCGAAAAATTCGCTGAACTCAAGTGCGAACTCTCGCTTTATAATATTTCGATCATCTAACTTTTTGAATCGAAGCTTATTTTATTTTATTTTTCTTGACAAAAAAATTATTTTTCGGCTATTAAATTTACAAAAATTGAGCAGGCCGTTGCAATCCAAAATGAAGAAGTAGAAGGAAGAACGAGAGCAAAGCATGAGATAAAATGAGAATGATGAGTCAGATCTAGAGAATAATCAGGTAAGATACAGAAAGGATGACCTGAAAGAGGCAATAAATATTCTGGAGATCTCGTTGCCAATACAACGACCAGGAAGGAAGGTTTTTCATCAGTAAATCTGACTGTGAAAAGTTACCAGTAAACGAGTCGAATTCCACGGATTCGAAAAGTGATGATAAGCCGAAGAACAAAGCTGACAAACAGGAAAACGACCGCACCGGAGCAGCCGACAGCCATATAAATCCGGTCAAGGGAATGACTAGGCTCGCCGGTGAAGCATCCCACAATGGAAGCTCCGATACGATTGCTCCGCTAAAGAATCTTCCTCTTCACAGGAGTGACGGATGACGAATGAAGGGAGGCTCTCCAGGTGACTGGAAATACTAGGGATTGTGGCTGAGTTTGAGAAGGATGCTTCGGGAGTATTCTTTTTTGTTTTCCAAAAGACTGAAAATATATCCTGTACGTACATTAAGCTGATATTGTACGTGGATTGTGAGTGTACGATATAAATAATAATTTTTAACTATAAATAAAGGAGTTATATTTAGTGAATAGAAAATAAAAATTGACTATTTAATTATAAATTTAAAAATTAATATATTTAAAAATATTTCGATAGTAATTTAATAATTAGTGACAAATTTTTATATTTGTAATTAAGATATATGTAAGTATCGAGTATGATGAATATTTCCTAAATAATTACTAGTGTTACATTATCAAATATGTCGTAGAGTGAAGATTTATCAGAAATAAAATATTAAAACATGAAATTTTAAGAAAGTGTTTAGAGTGTTCTGAATTAAAAAATAAAATAAAATCTATATGGCATTTCATTCCATTTGAGCAGAGGAAGGCTTGCATCCAAACACCGACTAAAGGGTCTGGCACCATGCCAATTATAATGGGCTTATTCAAGCCCAATGGGCTGACTATAATAAACTAGAAGCCCAAAATAAGATTACAAATCAAATGGCCCGATACAAGTCATCAAAAGGAAATACTACTACGTACCACTTTTGCATGCAAAAGCACAAGCATTGGCTAGCTGGCTTGCGGCGCTACAAGCAGCTTCTGGGCACAACATGACCGTCGGCTGACCCGCCGGCATTGGCGCAGGACGATTTTGCTGGCATCTTGTTGTATGTGAGCTTTACATCCTGCAGCCGGATTCTGGTGCATGGATACGCCGAGCTGCAGTCAAATTTTACGGCCACCTCTGTCGCCGACGAGCCACTGATTTCTTGATACGTTACGTCACTGATCCTTACTCCGGATGCCTATTACAGGGTAAACATTTAAAAGAATGGTCGAGAAAGATGCAACGACGACGAATATTATAATATAAGTGTGCATGTACGTACACATACGTATGTTTATTAAGTTGGTGGTGATTAACCTCCAAAGATGTCTCACCTTTAGAGGGCAGCCCTTGTTGTTAGGGCAGTAATTTTGGTCGATGATGATTGGGTTTCGGACATTCGCCATCGTAAGGTGTTGGAAGAGGACGTTCCGAACAAAACCGTCGCTCGGCCTCCCCCAGGATTTAATTCTGACCCCGTTGTCGGTGCTGGTGAATTTGACCATCTTAACGGTCACGTTTTGCACTCCTGGCTCGTGCAGGTCCTTAGCCAGGCTCCCAATGCTGCCAAATGAAACATCACAAATCGGCATGCATGTCACCACCATAACCCATAAAAAGCATTTTTATTTTTTGATAGGTAACTAAACTTGTATAACTAATAAAAATTATCATGAGTACGATTATCTTTTCCAACACACAAGCAGATTCTAGGCTAAAAAACAAAACAACCTTGCCAAAGCTACATACCTGATGCCATGACCGGGGCCACAGGCGACATTCTCAATCCAAAGGTTGACGGTTCCTGCACCGACGGAGACGCAGTCGTCCCCAGTGGCAATGCGAGAGTTTGAGATGGCGACTCCGGTGGACAGCTGCACGTGAATGCCGTCGGTGTTGGGGCTGCTACCGGCGGCCACAACCTTTATGCCTTTGAGTTTAACGCTCTTGCAGCCGTTGATGACAATGTGGTACAACTGACTGTTTAGCGATGTTAGGCCACTTATAACAATGTTGTTTGAATTTGTGAACGATAACGTCTGCAATATATGAATTGCTATAATTTAACTATTTTTTCAAAAATAAATATTAAAAATTAATTAAAATTATTTATTAAATAATTTAACAAATTCAGCAACATTCTGTATAATATGCAGATGTAGAATTGAATGTGAAGTGGTTTTTCAAATTCCTTTACATTTGACGAAATTAAACAACGGTTAAACGTGAGTTAATTTAGTCTACATCACTCCACAATTTTATAAATGAGCCTCGCAAGATTAAATGACTGTACTGCCCTGATTCAACTCTGTTTCATTAATACTAACGAAACCTCGATCAGACGTTTCAAAGTTCAACCAACCGAATATGTTACCGCATCGGATCATCTAACCCAAACCGACGACCGATATACAGCCATTTAAAAGGGTAATCACGTCCTTTTACTCACCGTGGCACCGCGCGGACAACCTCCCCTGCCAGAGTTCTTGCAGGCCCACAGACCAGCTCCTTTGCCGTCAAGGGTGCCGCCAGACATGGTGACTCCGGTGACGTGCTTGAACGAGAGCCAAGTGCTGGAGTTCCCCAGGATCCGGTAATCCGAGTGAGCCACCAAGCTGCCCAGAATGCGGAAGGTGATGCCTCTGCTCTTGCAGTCACTTCCAGAAAATTCGACCGACCGGAGAAACAAGAACTCGCCGGAAGGAATTTTGATGGTGGACGGACTAGCTGAGCCACAAGCAGCATTCCAAGCTCTGAGAAACCCGTTTGAGGAGTCCGTTTTGCCTTTCGGCCTCGCCCCGAAGTTGACGACGTTGTATATGTTGGTGGCGGAAGACGACATTGGGTAGAGGAAGAGCATGAAGATAACTGACAGAACCATGTTTGTTTCTAAAGAGATTCAGTAAGAGAGAGAGTCAAAGTCTGAGGAGAGAGAGAGAGGGAGAGTGGAACGATGGAGGGAGGGGATGGCCAATTTCATCGGTGTATTTATAGGATTTCCGACGGTCGATGCAGTTCGAATATTTTAAGCTCACAAGCCGGAGAGCATGAGATGGAGGTTTTTTTTTTTTCATTCTAAAATGGTTAACATTTAATTATTTTCAATAATTAAAGAATTTATTAAATTTAAATTTCTAAATATTTTTTTAATAATTAAATTTTAAATATGTAATTTAAATATAAAAATATATAAATAATTATTTTTGAAGTCCAAAATCACCTATTATAAAACATACCTCCCACGGCCAATGTTCTGGTTTCTCCTTCCCTTTTATTTTCTTTTTCCTTCGATTTTACAAAATAATCATTATATTTGAACCGTAACGGGCAGGTATGTAATTAAGATTTCCATTATTAAAAACGTAGTAAGAGAAAATGAAAATTAAGAATCATATTAAATCTTTATATCTCTTTTTTTTATTAAATTTGGATACATGAATAATTTTTTGTATTAATTTAGAAAATTTAAAAATATGTAAATAAATTTTGATACTTTTATTTTTTTATATTATAAATATCTTAATATTTCAATACTATAAAATAGAATAATAAAAAAATATAGAGGGGCTGCGTAATAATCTTGTACGGTTCACGCACCCCAATCTTGTACGGTTCATGCACCGTAATGATCATTATTATTATTATTATTTTTTCCAAAACCGGGAAAGAAGGAGGGAGGAGGGGGACTTAGAAATTCTACTTATTTTTATTAATTTTTTATTATTAAATTTAATATTAAATATATATTAATATTATAAGAATTTTTAAAATATATTTATCTTTAGACTTTTTATTTTTAGATCTTAACTATTTAATTTTAATTTAATAATCTTCTTAGAAAAATAGATAAACAGTATCCCTATCACTATATCTATTAAATTAAAAAAAATTAATGAGTTAAATTTAAATGTTTTAAAAAATAAATAATAATTTACTATTTTAAACATTCATTTATATTTTAATAAATATTAATATTTCAAAAAATTAAAAAAATTATCTTTATCCTTTTAAATATAAAATTTTTATTATAAAATTTTTATCTAATAATAAATAATAAAAATAAAGAGACTATTCCTTTTTTGCTAGGTTAAAGTCCATTTATTCATATATATTACTAGTTAATTAAGTTGGCTAATTTCGAATTTGGGGGCTGATTTTTATTATTGGATATAAATTTAACATTCACTTGTTTAATTTTATTAAAAAAGTTTCAGTTCAAAAAATGTTTATATGAAAAGAGGAAAAAAAAAAAACAGACGGAGACTATGGACTGCATCTTGAGGTTATAGGGTAGCCCCCGGAATAGGGGATCCTGTACCGTTGGATTATTTTTAATCCAACGGTGAAAATAAGAAAAGCAAATCCTGCTTCTCCTTAGGGAGAAGTAGGAACCCCTAATCCGGTAGCCCCCAGTTAGGCTGTTTCGATTCACTTAAAGTCAAGTGAAATGGCACTATAATGCATAATTTCTTTTTTTTTTTTTAATTTTATTACAATGAATTACTGGTCTATTTGATATTTCTATTGATATATAAGGTTTTAGGAGAAAAATTATTAATTAATTTTTTCTTGTAATCTGTTAAAAAATGATGAAATTACCTGTACATATATATTTTTTTATAACAACTAACTTAGATTTTTGTTTCAAGGCTTTTCTAGAGCAATTTTAATAAATATTATAAGTTATCCATTCATTTCTGCAATATTTGTTAGTTTTCATAGTGAAAATAAATAAATATCCACATGCCATTACGTATGCGTCTGATTGACATACATTCATATAGTAACGGTAATGTACCGAAACTCGGTATTATAGTTCCAATATATATAAATATAAGCTTTGGTTAAATAATAAATATAATGCCCGAATTGATAATAAGTGCAATGTTCAAATGAGTGATAATTGTTAGAATGAGAGTCAGGCCTAATAAGACTGATCCCAATATGACAAGAATTATTTTAAAGGCTAACTTAAATATCCTCAAATTAGAGTAGAATAATAAATTAGTAATTAACCTGAACATGCTCCGTGACTATGATAACAACTATCAATTAAAAAGAAATCAAAGGACAGTAACCACAGAAACGTGCTAATGATCATGTGAAAGAAAATTAGAAGGTAACGATAATATCAGTTATGGTCTCGATTCTTATATAAGGCTGAAAAATACTCCATATATTAAGAAGTAACAGGACAGAATTATATTTCTAAAAAAATACTTATTAAGAAAGCATTGAGTGATCAGAAGAGCTCAATCAATAGATGGTATTGTTAGGTTGCTTGTTCATGTTGGCTTGTAGATGAGAATGATTTGTTTAGGGCTTAAGGAAGAAGCTACAAAACTCCAAATGCAATGAAGACATCTCATGTATAGGCATTTAAATCAAGAAGAATGCAATAGGTCTTTTGAGATAGACCCAATACTTGGAGAATGATTGTGTTTCTTATACATTAAGTCAATAGTAGTTTCTCAAGATTAAGGGTATGATGGTTACTTAGGTTTTGAATCCTTTCAAATTGTAGAAGACTACTAGTATTTTTTTGGTCCCAAGACACTTCGATTCACACTCAGTCGAGAACAAATCTTTACATAGATCAAAACATTACGCCCGTTAATTGATTCTAACTAAATGTAATGATAATTTATAAACATTCACAATAATAATAAATAATTACTAATAATAAGGCAAATGACTTTTTTGTTTTTGTGAAAACCCTTTATAAGCCAAGGATAAATTGTGGGACCTTAAACCCGTATAAAATCACTATAATTATGAATATGGTTATACAAATGCTCAACACTATTTTGGTTTCACCACAATGTTAATAAACCAAGGTAAATATAGCAAAATATGCAAACACGAAGAAAATCACCACTAAAATATCTAAAACTATAAATGAAACGACGTACTAATAATATTAAAAATTAGAATAAGACTCAAAATTCATACTGTTGCGTATCAAAAATTCAGGTTGTCCTACGGATTCGGGATAACAAATTGGATCTTCATTTTAGTCGATCTGATGCGGATTCGATTTTCATAGTTTTGAATCTGAATCCTACGCAACACAACTAAAAACGAGAGGTTAGAGGATGGCGAAAATTGGTCTCACCGTAAACCCTCCGACGCTCAAGTCAGATATCTTTTTAAGAATATAGAAAAATAAATGGATGATGTATGTGTGGTGGATTCAGAGTGGATGCATATTATTGATAGACGGCTTAGAAGTGAGCCTGAGAAGGGAAGTCACCCCCGAGGGAGATCTCTTGGAGGATCTTTATATAGTTGAAGGATGATCATTTTTATCCATAGCCAACCGTCAAAAATAACCGCTGGTCATTATTATCCACAGCCAACCACCAAAGATAACCGTCGGTGGATTAGACGAAATGGTTTGAACAGTTTTCTAGGCTGGGTATACTGTACCCATTATTAGCCCCCCATGATGGGTGGTTTAAAATTTTTAACTGTCGACATGTTTCTGATTATGCCAATAGGTCTGGCTTTGTCAATTGACCAGTGAAATTTAATTTTTAAAATCTAACCTCCTTTGGGGTCACTCGGTGATGCAACCAAGTTTTAAATTCCGACCACTTTTGGGCCGCTCGGTGATGTAGCCAAGGTTTAGAATTTGACCTCTTTTGGCCGCTCGGTGATGTAACTGAGGTTTTAAAATTTGACCACTTTTGGGCTGTTTGGTGATATAACCGAGGTTATAAAATTTGACCTCTTTTGGGCCGCTCGATGATGTAACCGAAGTTTTAGAATTTGACCTCTTTAGGGCTGTTCAGTGATGTAACCAAAGTGATGGAATTTGACCTCTTTTGGGCCGCTCGATGATATAACCGAGGTTATGGTATTCGAAGTAGATGGAGTGCCATGTTCTTGGAGCGGTGTGAATTATCATTCGGAGTGGAATTTTCTAGGAGGCAAATCCAAATTCCGGAGTGAAATTTGGTGCGCGGAAAATCTGGAGAGATGAAAGCTCCGGAGTGACTGAAATTGAGAGTGAATGAAACCTCCTTAGTGAAAACATCTCCGGAATGGACTGAGAACCCGAACTGAGTAGTCTTTTGGAATGAACTTCGAATCGGTTAAATATCAAAATGGTGTGCTGTATTGAATTTCGGAATGAATGTTGAACTGGATTCCGATCTGGATCCTGAAGCCGGTTTGGATTCCTCATTAGTTAAATCGGGTTGCCAAGCTTGGATGTTTCTGGCGTCCGTTTAGATATTTGACCATCCAAATCGATAAAATACACGTTAAATGCCGGAGTGACATAATCTGGCAAGAGAGCTCTCAAGCAGATTAGAGGTGAGTTTTGGCGGTACGTATCTGGCGCACTGGAGTGGACTTGGACCGGCTGTGTGAGAGAGGAAGTGTCGGGATGTTTTGACTGGGCATTTTGAGAGATAAAATGTCAGTATACATTTGGGAGTTGGCTTGACTTAGTCAAATCGGATTTCTGCAATGCAATTTGATCAAACTGGTCTTTTACGAAAGGAAATGTTGATATGCAACTTGAACCGGTTTCCTGTGAGAGAAGATGCCAGTTTGGATTTGAGGAGTTGTGTTTGAATAAGTCAAACCGGCTATTTGGGAGTGGAGGTACCAGTTTGCCATTATGAGACAAAATGTCGACCAGCAATTTGTGTGAGGAGATGCCGGTTTGCAGTTGGAACCGGTTTCTTGTGAGAAGAAATGCCGACCAGCAACCTGTGAGAGGAGATGCAAGTTTGGATTTGAGGAGCTGGGTTTGAATAAGTCAAATCGGCTGTTTGGAAGAGACTGGCATGCTGGGACCGGGCATTTGTGAGAGAAGATGCCGGTTTGGATTTGGAACCAGTTTCTTGTGAAAAGAAATTACCGGATTAGATTTTGCCACCAGAGAATATCTGGGTAGGCTGAATTACTGCCAAAGTGGCATTTGAATGCCGGACCGGAACCTATGCTAGTTTCTTTTATAACAGAAGAAATCTGGAGTGGGTCTAAGGCGCCAGAGTTGCTGTCGGAGTTGTTCTTGATCGGCTGAGCTACAACAGGAGTGATTCTAAACAGATCATTGAGAAAAAGAAAATCAGAGTAGAATCTGGCCGACCTACTGGGAAACAAAGAACTTCAACCGGTTGGTTATTTCCGCACCAGGCTAGATGCCTGATTGGCAACTCGGCTCGATGCCAAAATGGGTGTTTCTGGCGTTGGACAGCTATTCGGCCGGTGTGACTCTTGTGCTCCGGAGTGAAAATTAGCAACAATGCCTTTTGCGTGCCAGAGTCGTCTGTGACCGGTCATGAAGATAATTGCCAGAATGCCCTTTTGAGTGTCTTATAGGCGCTGGAACAGAATCTGGTCCGATTTTCTGTTCAACATAACGCTGGAATGGTCCCCTGCGTCAGAGCAAATATGGGTTGGTTGAACTGCTTGCCAGAGTAAATCTTAACCGGCTTGTTTGAGAAACATAGTGCCGGATTGAATCCTAGTAGCTGAATGAGAGAGGAATCGTCAGAGTGGAATCTGAACCAGCTAAATGTGAGACAGAAATTTGGAGTGGACTTTGCGCGGGGTGTAACGCTTGTAGATGGATTGGTTCTGGACCGATTGATTGAGACGGGAAGCGCCGGAGTCAATTTGACCGGCAGAGAGATAAGTGGAGAGCGAGAGGAATTTGAGCGCTAGAGGGGCCCAAGTTGGTCTAAGTGGCTCTTTCGTATTAGTCAAATCGGCAATTTGGATACTGGATGCCGGACTAGAATGTTTTTTGGCACCGATTTGGATGTTTAATTAGGAAATCGGCTAGTTGTTTTCGCACTGGGCTATCTGCCTGATTGGCAACCTGGATCGTCTTACAAAGAATGTGGGACGTCGAAGTGAATTTGATGCGTCAGAGTGTTCTGCTGCCGGAGTAGACTGAGGCCGGTCTGGATCTGAGGCGCATGATTCAATTTTCTGTCGGAGTGAATCAAACCGGCTCACTGAGAGACAAAGTGCTAGTGTGGAAACTTGACTGGCTGAAAGAGAGACAAAAAAGTGGGAGTTGAAATCATCCAGAGTGGACTTTGCTCTTTGTTGTGGAAATCAGCCGGAGTGTCTTTTGTGTGCCGGAGTGCGCTGTGACCGGTCGTGGAGATAATTGCCAGAATGCCTTTTTGGCCGGGCAAATGTGAGTGGAAATTTCCGGAATGAAGTTTTGTTGGCAATCGTGAGAGGAGATTCCGAAAGTAACCTGGTCAAACCGGTTGCAACTAAGTCAAATCAGCTGTTAGTTGGTCAAGCCGGCTGTCTGCAAGAGGAGTTACCGGAGTGCTTTCGTGGGATTGACTTGGTCAAACCGGTTATTTGTGATAGAGAATTCCATATCGCAGCTTGGGTCGGCTACGATTAGAATTGAAATCGGTCTTTTCACCTTCAAAGGCCGATTTGGATTTTCCTCGGCCGATTTGAATTGAAATTGGTTTTGACACCTTCAAATGCCGATTTGGAAATTTGTGAGAGAAAAAGCCGACCGGTAATCTGCGAGAGATTTTCGGAGTGCTTTGAGCTATCGTGCTGCTTCCTGAGTGAGAGGAAATCTTGGGGTGAATCAGGCCGACTGAGTAGCTCTGGAGGATAATCTCTGCAATGGCGGCATTGCCGAGTGTCGTCGGTGCCTCTCTCCACCTCGCTTGCCTCAATTTACTAGTTTTCTCCAGTGGCGGCGATTATGGCGTTCGTGCTTAGGGTTCATGATTTTCCTTGTTCTGCAGCACAAATCGAAGGGGTAAAGATGGAAAAGGCTTTGTCGGCTTTAGATCTGGGCCTCTTTTTTTTATTATGTTGGAGACCGGTGTTGAGGAGAAGCCCCCAGCGTGACCTCATTTGACTAGCCCTTCTTTGCCGGCCATTGGGAGTGGCAAGGATGTTGCCATTCAACCTTCTATCTCGAATGAAATCCTTTTGTTTGCGCCAATTTAGATTCGAATATTGTACCTGTATGTTTTCTAAGTTTGGTGCTTTCTTCATTTATTCTTCTTGAAGTTGCAGTATAGGCGGTTGAAGAAAGAGCCCCCAGGGCAGCGTTGGTCATTCCTTGTGGATTTACGGAAGTGAGATTCCATAATATAATTCTTGGAGTGAACAAAATCAGGAATGGATTTTACTTTAGCCGGTTTGAAATTTACACCAGAATGAACTTATAGATGCCAGAAAATGCTGAAATGGCACTGTAGGCTCCAGTTGGGCAGATAGAAAAAATTGGTTGCTATATGAAAGGGAGTACCGAAATGGATCCGTGTCCGGCTGCATGTCAGAGGAGATTCTGAAATGCTTTCGGAGTACTAAAACTTTCAGAGTACTCAAACTTTCGGAGTGACTATCTTCCAAAGTGATCAAACTTCTGCAGTGACCAAACTTCTAGAACGATTTTTTCTAGCAGAGTGAAAATGGGCGGAATGACTTTTACAGGTCGGATGCTCCGCTTCTGGGAACTGGATTGAATGCTATCAAACCGATTGGTTGAAAGAAGTAATATACCAGAGTGGATCTAAACCGACTTGATGAGAGACAAAATGTCGGAGTGAATCTAATCGGCTCACTGGGAAACAAAGAAATACGATCGGCTAGTTGTTTCCTCACTGGGTTAGATGCTTGATTGGCAACTCGACATGATTGGAAAATCAGCTGGACATTTATCATGCTTAAGTTACTTTTGTGCACCGGAGTGAAAATTAGCATGAGTGCCTTTTGCGCACCAGATTGAGCTATGATCGGAGTGAAAATAATCGATGGAATGCCCTTTCTGGCCGGAGGTGATCTCAACCGACTAAATGCCTGATTGGAAAAATGGCAAAATTGATGCTTGAGTGAGCTACTCGTGGTGCTGGTTTGGGTGCCAGTTTTCCACGCGAGGAAAACACATGTTGAACGCCGTAGTGAAAAATGAGCCAACTGTGCGAGAGTGGAAGTGCTGGTTTGTAGTTGTGAGAGGAAATGCTAAGTGATTTGTTTGGAAATTTGCAACAGATTTCTGGAGTGCTACGCATACAGAATGCTTGTTTCTAGAGAGCTTCTATGGGCAATTGTGAATGGAAAATCCGAAGTGCTTTTAACCGGGCAGTTTCAAAGTCCGATTTGGATTTTCCTCAGTGGATTCGAATTGAAATCGATTTTGACACCTTCAAATGCCGATTTGGATTTCCCTCAGCCGATTTGAATTAAAATCGGTTTTTGACATTTTCAATTGCCGATTCTAATTTTTCTTAGCCGATTTGAATTGAAATCGGTTTTTTACACCTTCCAATGCTGATTTGGATTTTCCTCAGCCAATTTGAATTGAAATCGGTTTTTTATATCTTCCAATGCCGATTTGGATTTTTCACAGACAATTTGAATTGAAATCAGTTTTGACACCTTCAAATGCCGATTTGGATTTTTCTCAACCGATTTGAATTGAAATCGGTTTTTACACTTTCCAATGCCAATTTGGATTTTTCTCAGCCGATTTGAATTGAAGTCGATTTTGACACCTTCAAATGCTGATTTGGATTTGAAACCTGTTTTTTGTGAGAAGAAATTAAGGGATTGGATTTTGCGCGCAGAAGTGAAAATGAGGTAGGAGTGGATTTGGGACGCCGTGGCAAATCTGCTGCATGAGTAGAATCTGAATCGGCCGAATGTGAGAGAGAGATCCGGAGAGGACTGTCTTTTACGCGCAGAAGTGAAAATGAACCGACTGTATATGAGATGAATTGCCGATTTGGGAAGGACCGGCCAGTTGTTAGAGGAAATCCCGACATTGGTTTCAAGAAGCAACTTGGGCTAGCTGATCGTGAGAGGAGTTACTGGTTTGCAGTTGTGCCAAGTAGCTATCAAAGGAAATTATCGGTTAACAATTTTGTGAGAGGAAATTGCCGCTTAGAATAGGGCACATGTGAGAGAAACTTTTGGTTTGAGCAAAACCTGCTGAGTTGGCATTGGGACCGGGCTATTTTTGGAGTATGAGGAGATCCTGGGAGTTAATGCCGGGCATTTGTGAGAAAAACTGCCGGTTTGAGCAAAACTTGCTGAGCGATTTGTGAGGGGAAATACCGGAGTTGATTTTGAGAGATGGAGCGGGCTGTGGCAGGAGTAGATGATGCTGAGCGCCAGTGGAGAGTGGTTCGACTTTGGCGACGTCGTCGGTCATGGCGACAACCATAGACGGCGGGGACGGCAGTGATGGCAGCTCACGCGAGTGCTGTCGATGCCCTCCTCTTCTCTCCACCTTGCCTCATAATCCTCCAAAATTTTGATCAATTATCACAAGTTTGCCACATGCAAACACAAGATCAGAATCCTCAAAGTGGAATGAAGGATTTACCCGCTTGGATTTATTGATTTTTCTCCAATGTTGACGCTAATGGAGACAGTGGCTCTCACGCCAAAAGGCTTCGCGATTTCACTCCACCTCTTCATATTGCGGCAAAAATCAAGGGGAAATGTGGAGAAGGTTTCAACGGCGTCAGTTTTGGGCATCGTTTCCTCTTGCGACGGTGGTCGCCGTCATTCTGCGCGCTGGCTTGTCTCCCTTTCTCGATTTTGCTTTTCGTTTCGTTTAGTTTTTTTTTTGTTGGAGGAAGTTGGCGCCGATTTCTTGTGAGAGAAGATGCCAATTTGGATTTGGAACAAGTTTTTTGTGAGAGGAACTGTCGATTTGGATTTGGAACCGATTTCTTGTGAGAGGAAATACTAGCTTGGATTTTTGTGCGTGGTTTGTGGAATTAGAGAGAGGGCTTTGAAGAACACCGGTGAAGTCGTATAGGCGATGTCGCCAGGCACGGTGATGACCATCTGGCGACGGGATTGGTGGCAATGGCAACTTACGTGAGTGCCGTCAGTGCCTTCTTCTCTCTTGATTTGAAGATTTTCTTCTGGCAATGGCGGTGATAGCGGCGGTGGTTCCTTGCGGCTATGATCTCCTTTCTCCATTCAAATC
>JAOVVI020006977.1:0-15196 GCA_028571085.2 Nepenthes alata | reverse complement strand
CCGCGGACCTTAGCCTCACGAGGTCTTCGTGCATTCTTGAAGTCCTCGGACCATCAAGACTTCCACACAGGGGTTACCCTCTAACAGCATGAACATGAGGTACCATTCCTATTCCCATACCCTGTATTCTGGCGCATGATAGTTGGTCTTCATTATCATGTCAGGTTTGATGGAATGTGCTCTTCAAACTGTTCTATTGTTCCCATTAACTAGTACTTGATGCATTTCGTTAAAGCAAGTGAAGGAAAGGGATTTTCTAATAGGAAATATTTTGATCTACAAAAGCAATATAGCCGCCGCCACCCCCCCTCAAAATAAACCACAAATTAAAAACACTTTTTTACAATTGTGGAAGTAGTTTATCATGGACCTTGAAAAGAGTAAGTTAAATGGAAAATGATACGATCAGCTGTCTTAAAATTTGAATCTAGACATGATTAGTAAGAATTAGGCATTTCTTCCGTGACCATTTTCTGGGGACAGGAGTGCAGAAAGAAGGTGATATACTAATTGAAAGCGAATATGGAGGGGTAGAGGTTGGAAATAGGCTTTCATCAAACAATTTAACGTAATTTTTAATTAGTTTCTTTCTGATTGAAGGAGCATAACCTGATTAATCAAACTTTGCGTTGTTGCATAGAGTATTGAACCTTTCCATGGTCGAAGCTGGAACGAGGATCCTAAAGATTCTTTTTCCTTACTATGAATTTCTTGGTTTTGATGTGCATTTCTTTCGTAACGTCCCCAATTCCAAGGTCCGTTTATATTAATTTCTTAATTTATGATTATTAAAAATTAAATTATTTATTCCACCAACGAAAATCCAAAGAATATCTGGATGCTAGCCTGAAAATCAAACAACAATTGACCTGAACTGTTCAATCATACGTAAAAATAATAATCAAATCACAAGATCTGAAACGTTACACCCAAACGTGGCTCTTGAAGACCTACAAATAGAACTTTAATCATACTTAAGAAAAAGCATCTATACTAAATTTAGAGTATTCAAAAATCAAAACCCAGCTGAACTGCTAAAAATCAAACCCGAAATAAACTCAAATGCTGATATTATACACCATCATTGTCTGAATATAACAAAATCTACATAAACTAAAGCAAATAATATAATTACTGTTCTGGTTAACATTATACATAAACTAATTTTTAGAATCCTATTTCTAATATCGAATAGCTTTCCTTCGATCCAAATCACCTGTAAGTAAGTATTGAGCCCTCTAATCTAATAGGTTAGTAAAAATAAAAGTAAGAGTGAGTCAATTGTTTAATTAGGCATATAAATTTTTATTAGTAAACATATGTAATCAAAGACATAATGGAATATGGCATGATTAAATAACCAGAAACTGATAATATTATTTCATAAACTTATCATGCATAATTTAAACTGATGATCAATTTAATAAAATATACAATATCTGAAATATATTCAAATCATGCTAAAAACTTAGGGGACCAAGGATTGGTAATAATCTTACCAACAAATGGCAAATATTAAAGCTCGAGTTATGATTGCTTTTACATAATTAAAGGCCATATGCTACTAGTCAAGACTTATAGGTGGGCCGTCTATATATAACTCTATAGATGTGGCAGAACATCACTTTCTGACCTGCTATTGATAAGTGGACTTTTGATTTATTTATAATATATTAGGATATATTCGAATATGTTTTGTCAATTCTACCCAAATATATCAAGAGTGAGTCAATTACCCAGTAAAACATATAATTTTTATAAGTGAATATATATACATCAAAGACATATTAGAATATGGCATGATTAATTAACCAAAAAACTGCTAACATTATTTTGCAAGCTTATCATGCGCAATCCAAATTGATGATCAATTTAATAAAATGTATAATATTTAAAATATGCTCAAATCATGCCAAAAACTTAGAAGACCAATGATTGGTAATCACCTCACCAACAAATGGCGAATATCGAAGCTTGGGTTATGATTACTTTCACATAACTAAATATAGGTGGGTCATCTGCATATAACCCTATAAAATTGGCCAAATGCCGCTTTTCTGATCTGCGGATGATAGGTGTAACCCTTGATTTACTTATAATATTTTAAGATATGTCTAAATATATATCATCAATTTTCAACAATGGTCCGTACATAATCAAGCTAAAGTTTCCACTCAAATATGAACATATTATTAGATTTTCTCATTTCGGAGAAAATACACTTATTTTTAACTTATGTAGAGTTTTCATCCATTTTCTTTAAAATATATGATATGCAGTAAAAGTTAGATTTATGCAGGAACTTAAGTTTGTAATTTAAAATATGCAAGAACAAGTTTTTGTAATTTTGTAAACATGTAGGGTTATTGTTGTAGGAATTTAACATAATTAGTATAATTTTGTCAATTCTTTTCAATTATAAAGAATAGTTCTATGTTAATTTAGAACACACAGAAGTATATAATTTAAAATTGAAGACACGCAAGAGTATCAAACAGAATTTAAGAGCGTATACGAACATTATTGTAGAAAAATAGTATTTAAACATGATGTGAAATCATTTAAGATATGTATTTTATAAAACTTTTATCAATCGGAATGAGAATGTATGCATGTAAGGTATAAACACTTATATATGAAAATAGAACATGTATGAATATTTGAAACAATAAATACTTAAACAAGTAAGGAAAGATCAGCAACAAAAGAAAAAAGGGTTTAAATACACTTGCCGTATACTTGAATTTAGCAAAAATTTCTTGAATTCCTTTGCGTTTTCTCCTTCTATATGCTTCTCTTTCTCTTGCTTTCTCTCTTCCTTCTCTCCGTTCACTCCAAAATCGTGCAGAAATAACTAAAATTCGGCCAATGGAGCCTTATATATAAAACTGCTGCATGTGTACATGTTAAGCGCGCATTAGGTACCAATGCATAAATCGTGCGGCATAGATTGTCTCTTAGGCGTCCACATTTTGCTTTAAATACACACATGAGTCATTCGGGTGCACATCGACATTATTAATCTGTCTAAAATGCAATCAAGCGCCCCAGAAGCGCCTTTCAAGTGCAATCTTATTGTCCAAAATACGTATATACGTGGGTCAGGAGCGAGACAGGCGTTACTCGGTCTACTTATTTTGGTTAGAAAATTAATTTTGACTCAAAACCCCAATTGACCTTGATATTTTCATTAACATAAATTAATTAATTATTATTAAAAATATAATTTGGGAACTGTACCTTACATCTTCTTTCTCACATTAAGCCGAGCGTGGGATTGACCCCTATAGCCTACTAATTTTTGTCTATTCATGATCTTGCAGTAAGAGGAGGGGAATGTTGTGAATTGACACTGGTTTTATTTCCAAACAGAGTTTGAGAGCAAGGCTAAATATTTTGCTAGGATAATTTCGTGGGTTATATGAAGACATTTGTACCCCTAGTATTAGTGGCTTGATAAATATAGGAAGTTATTGGTCAACTCATATTTCCTTTTATTAGGTGTAGAGGATAATACCCCCTTTCTTCTTAGTTATTTGGTTTTTAGATACCCAGTTTCTTTTCTGGCTTTATTTTCAATTCTGTATAGTTTTTAATGCATTTGTTGTTGTATCTTTTGGATGGGATATTGACATGCTTCACTCAAAAAATTACTGCTTTTTACAGACTAATATAAAGATAATTCCTAAAAAGAGATGCACTGGTTTTGTATGTGCAAGGGGGAGCACATCCAGTTGACCCATTGTTAGGCAGGGTAGTATGCAGGATATAAGCTTTTATTCTCAGTGTGGGAGGTTTCATGTAATTCTGCATGATTAAGGTTCTAAAAGTTTCCATGGTGATGGAGGAGGAGACTTTGTGTTTGTGCAGAAAGGAAGATGTGAGCACTTGAGGGAGGCAAGCCACTTGTATAACTAAGAGAGATGAAAGGGACCATTTTCTGAATATGGGTGTTGAAGGTTACTCTAGATATTTCCTTGTGGAATGTGCAACCTGTTTTAGTTACAAATAATGCTTCTATAAGATTTGTAGTACTCCCTCTCTCTCGGTAGATGAGGGGTGCTACAATGCATGAAGGTGTCACAATGCTTGCTGCCCTTGAATCCACCATTGGATTCAAATCCAATGATGGATATTATAAAATAATAAATATTAAAGATGTTTTTTTTTACAATGTTAACATCCATTAAATATAAAATCCAGATAGAAATTAAAAAAATAAAAAACTATTTTGGTGGTGATTTTTGCAGTTTAATTATCATCCACTAAGGGGAGCGCCCCTTGACTCTTATCTTTGGGCCCAATGTGGGTGCCAAAGTGGTCATTGATATAAAACTTTATGAAATTTAAACTATTTCATGGATTGTCAGAATTATCACGTTATTTTACTATTTCATAATGTAAAAAATAAACATTTATAATATACCCGAATCCATGTTTATAGTTCTTTTATCGAAAGACTTGGAACCTATTTCTCTCCATTTACTTTTATCTCTTCTTTTATGAGAGTTCATAGAAATTATGTGCAGAAAGATGATGCGTAATTTTTTAGAGGGTATCTTAAATTCAAAGTTAATAGAAGTTTTACAACCTCATTCAAATTCAAATATGGAAAACCGATACACATCATCCGGAAAAACCACCCATATTATTATCCTAAAAAATAATGGCTAATTTTGCCATTTATAGGATACAAAGATGACCGACCCTTAATTACATAAATGCCATTATTTTCATCAAATATTAAGTTAATTAAGGAAATAATCTCTCTAATATAATATAACAAAACCATATGGGATTATTGCCTTTAACTATCTTAATAAATTATTAAATATCTGTCATGTTATGTAGGGTAATTCTTTTACTTGATTGATTCATTTTGTATAAATAGATGACTATTTTGGTTGATGTTATCTATGGAGACACCCTTTTTTGATATAAATAACCTTGCATTATTGACTATCATACAATTTCAGGTGCAAAACTGGAAACTCTCATACATATTTGATATTTATGGTGTTCGAGTTGATCATTTTGTAAGTATTTTAAATGGGATTTGTTTCTAGTTTCTACGTTAACATTTGAGATGGTTCCCTAGTGGAGGCGTGGATCTTTGAGTTTTGTAATTATCATACTACATTAATATATGTTATGCAGTATGAGAATTGCTGATTGATTGCTAAATTGCCTGCACAATTGCAATTTTATGTGTGAAACAGTGGCGCTCTATGGTCCTTCCTCTTTTATTGACTTCTCTAATGTACGCTGGATCTTTGCTCTGTAAGTTTCTATTGTTGTTGGATTCATGGAGGGAACATGGAAATGGAGGCATTTCAGTTGACGGTATCAATTATGCTATGCAAAAGTTTTTAGACTGGATGCTATCAGTTGCTTCTAATGTTGCGGCTTGGCGTACTTATGTTGTGGTCAGTTTCTTCTTCTAGCTTGATAACCCGTTGAAATTGCATATTTGATTCTTGGTGGTTATTTTACATTTCCTGTATTATCTTTTTTGGTGTGGAAGAAGCCAGGGGATATGTTTTCTGTAAACTCCTCATATTTTGCATTAATAGATCAAATCTCCTCTCGTTTTGTTCCCTTATGGATGAGAGTATCGGTATTGAATATATTAGACAATATTTATCAATACTAGATATTTCAAAAGGAAAATTTTTTTTAATTATCTTAAGTTGATAAGGCCGTATTGGCCGATATATCCGTTATATTAGCCGAATATAGTGGCCAAATATCTTCCGATATATTGTAATAAATGGAAACATATTACGATACTGTCCCGTTATCCAGATATGGGAGCAACAGGGGCCCTGATATTTATAACATTGGCCAATATTTACATTGATGCTCTGGATATTGTTGCTTGCATCGACAACTAATAATTTTTCCTCAAAGTCATTATTTATGTGAGAAAAATATCATATATGAACTTTCTATTCATGTAAATATACAACATGGGGTTCAGGAAGATGTTTTGATTGAACCTAATCCACTGGTGTAGACAAGTGGTAGCCCACCGATAGGCTACCTTGATTTCCCATCTTGATGCTTATAATATGTTGGAACAAAAATGAATTTTGCTTCGAAACTCATAATTCAAGAATTTGTTGTGGATTAGTATAAGTCAATAATGTTTTAAGAGGTAATTTGCAGTATTATTTATGATGTTGGGTACTTCGGTTATGGAAAACTTGATGTTCACGAGTGATGTTTAGTGTTTAGAGGTTAATTCCATATATTGAAATGATGAGTTTGAGCCGAGGTGTTGGAATTAGACTGGGATAGAGATGTGGGGAAGTAAATCTCTAGAATCATGGTAGGGTTTCCAAGCATTCAACTCACGGTCTGAAGACATTAATTCAACTTTATATGATTGCTGCCAAGCGTCGTGTGTAAATAATCATTGGATGATGGACTGATTGCAACTCCTAATACGGGCAAATAAGTTTCAAGGATAGGAAAATTAACTAGGAAACGTATAGCCACTTTAATTATTAATAATACTAAAATCTGTGGCTGACAGCCTATAAAGTAATGCAAAAAATATGCTACAAAAATGTAAATTCTGGAAACTGCAAAATTACCAAACTGCCCTCTGAAATTATCGAATTGCAATGTGGCCCTGAAGAAAAATAGTGAGAATAATGCAGAAATTCTAAATTTTCCACATATGGTTCCATGTGTATCCAGCTTTGTGTTCTCATTAGCTCCCATATAGAAGTTGAATTTCGTTGTTTTTTTTTATCCAAAGCCACACCTCCTTCCTTTTGAAAGGAGATTAATTTGGCTTCCATTATTAGACTAAGTTTAGCCTTTGTAAATGTGGGTTATAGATATACATAATGTATTGATATGGAAACATAAGTTATTAATTTGAAGTGACAGAACATTCAATTAATGGGAATTTCTGGTTTTTGTGTATGCAGTGATGCCCATCTCGTGTAACATACCAAGTTTGCTTAGTTACTGATTTGGTATTTAAACCAAAAGTTAGATCGTGTTGTATATTCATGTAATGATAAGCAGTGGGAATATTCCAATAATGTGGTTTCCTCATCATTTATGTACTCGTAGCTGCATGTTGAACACCTTAGGATCGTTTATTTATTCATCCTTGATATGATTTTAAAGCAGGCACCGATTACAGAGGAGCTGGTATTCAGGGCTTGCATGATACCTCTACTTCTTTGTGGAGGATTCAAAGCATATCACGTTGTGTTTCTCTCGCCCATTTTCTTCAGCTTAGGTAAATAAATAAGTTTATCATGGATTACTCCAACCTGAAGGATAATTTTGTAGATTGCATGATTGATGTATTTTATATGTGAAATAAAAGTGCTTAGTTTGTGTAGGAAATTACAAATGCTGCTATTTTGGGTATGTATTGACATTCTTGTACAGGTTCTGAAGTTATTCACATTAAGAGCAATCTAAAATAGCTATAAGCTTGATTTATAACTAGGCTAATAGCCTTCTCAATTCGACAGTCTCATCCTGGAGTTGACTAAAATCCTATCATAAAATGTCTTTAATTGCTCGTTTAATTTGGCAACTAGTTGCATCAGAATGATATTTTTGGTGATTTTAGAGTTATCTGATTTGTAATATTGGTCGGGATATTTAATCTTGCATTTTCAATCCTCTACATGCTATTGTACGGAGTTGCATGGAACTATACACACCTTTATTTCAATAAAAATATTATATTCTGCCTGTAGGTTACATAGCTGCCTTTGTTGTGAAGTTTAAATGACATCTTCGGGTGACTGTAGCTATTAAGCTTACATTTTTGTTATTTACTTAAAAGAGGTAATTATACTCATCTTTTGGTTCCAAAGTAGAAGTTTGTGTGTCACCACTTGAATTATGTCATTTTCAAATGTGAAAGATATTGTAGCTTAAGGTCTTTTACCAATTCTGACCCCACAAAAGCAAAGACAACGTTTTATAGCTAAATCATTGCTTCATTTCTGCATTTTAAGTTGGCAGCAATTTTAATAATAAGTTATCCTTTCATATATTTGTAGATGAATGGTTTGTTTAGATTTGGAAAAATTCTAGTTAGGGAAAAGCATAATGAAGGAAAAATAGTTTCAAGTAAAGAGTATGATTTCACAAAAATGAATAAGTTTACTTAAATTTTTTCATATTATTTTTTTTCGTAGTAATTTTTTGAGCACCCAAACACATAAAATACTATTCTCTTAACCCTTTTTTATTTCTTATATATTTTCTAAAACCAACCTGACCATAAATGTTTCCATTCCAGAATTTGATTTGAAAAAAAGAATCTAGAATTTAAGCATCCCTTCCATTTTCTTTGCTAGAATAAACATTACTCATTGGTTTATTCTCTTTTAATGTTTCCCCCCTCTACGATATATGTGTTTTGATGTGATTAGGTAAGTTGGGTCTGAAATTTTATATTTCTTTATAATTTCCATGCAGCACACTTGAACCATTTTTTGGAGTTCTATAGTCAGAAAAATCATAGCTTACTCAGAGCCTCCTTAGCTGTTGGTATGTCCTTCCTATAATCGTCCTTTTTCTATCTCTCCTCATGGATGAACATATCAGTATTGACATCAATTGTGGTCATATCGGATATATCAAATAATATGTATTGATATCGGTTATTATTAGAAGAAGAAAATTTTATGTGAATAATAAGCTAATAAGAAAATATCGGCTGATATATTGGACAAATATTAGACAAAGAGGCCGATATATTGCAATTGAACCACTATTTTTCATAGAGCTTTCTTGTCCTCACAAATAAAACTAATAAATATCACGGATACGATAATGTATAGCGATTCTGTTGCAGTGTTGAACAATTTCAATATTAGGGGAGGTCGATACTGTACGTGTCGGCCGGTATGTTAAATATTACTCAATATTTTCTTCTATGCTTCACTCTTTGAAAATACTAGTTGGAACCAGGAGAGGTGTTTTTATATTAACTAAACAGTTTGGATTAGAAATTTGATGAATGAATGGAGGAAATTATATCGGCCAATTTAAATTGCTATTCAATCTTCATTGTTTATTCATCAAATTTTTGATCGTAATCATTAGATAGTTATGGAAGCCTTCACATATGAAGGACCATAATAGCACTCGTTAGGAATTGGCTTTATAAGGTTTGCATAAATGTTTAAGAATCTCAATTTATTCAAATTTCTGTCATATCTATTTGGATTGTTTTTCACTCCTTTTCTTCCTTCCCATTTCGTTTCATTGTTTCATGGTAATGGCATGTTAACTGTAATTTGATGCAAGATTTCCCATATATTTTGATATGCTTATTTTTTTTCCCAGTTTTTGCACAAAATGGTGATGAAAATCTGTAAAAAAGTGCTCATAACAACTGTTGTTTGAGAACTCTCTTTTGTTCTATAACGGAGGGAGAGCTTTTCAAGGGGTGGTGCTCCCTTCCCATGATTTAAAGATGAGATGACCCAATAAACTAAGGTAGCATTTTGGATTGTTTTTATTTTTAGTTTTTAAATTTTATTTAAACAGATTTACAAAATGATCTTCTAAACAACACTGGCTAGGGCTTTTTATATTTCTAATATTTTTCCATGAGGTTGTGTTTTCAGAAATAAAATGAAAGCAAAAATTTGTTTAGTAGTATACAATTAAAATACATGGGCGATGGTAATGATAAAAAATGGCATTTAGACCTGTGAATATCTAGAGGTATGAATAAGTGCATCGACGTGGAAGTACAAATTAAAAAAATCGGGACTTCAATATATGTGAAAAAATTACCAATCTAAATACTCAAATATAAATTATTATCATTTACATGCATATAATATAAATAAATACAGAAATAGATATCATAATATTTGGTGATGAAAGAAAACTTTTGAATAACTTATTCATAGAATAAGCCCTTCAGGCTATGAGTCGTCGTCTGAAAATCAATTATATAAAAGAGTAAACTTATAGATCGACAAAAAGACATGCTAAACCTTCTAGCTAATTAATCCCAAACATGTTACTATCTAAAGCCCTCCTTATATATGTAGACCTATAGTTATCCAAACATATTTTGGTCTCTACAAATGGACCATCTATTGATCGAACTCTTTTAGCCGCAGCTCAACGATCTAAATTTACATTTGAGCCACACACTGAAACTCTTTAATCTAATAATGATAGATCAATGTTTAGAGCAGAACAAATGAGGGATCTCAAATCATCAAAACTCTCATCACAAACGAAGAATGAAGATTTCTCATGAAATAGTTAGTTTTTTCAAATCCCAAGGTTACACAATTCGGTACACTATAGAATGCTCTCTCTCTTCCAATTCAGATCTATCATGTGCACATAAAAGTGAGTGAGGCTTGATCTTTTAAAAGCAAGAAAGAAGCCTCCGGTGACTCTATTAAATTAATCATATCTCATTATAGTCCATGAAATAAAATTCCAAAATAACAATGCCCCAAACCGAATACCTAAATCCGAGTGTGACTTGACATAATATCCAAATAATCCCAACAATAACAAGAATAATAGACAAAAATATCAATCATTCATAGGATCTCTTCGGACTATCTATCCGGACAATAAAATTAACACTACCTGCTCAAAATGTCTGTAAGGAAAAAGTGACCATCCAATACAAACCTCAATGCCAAACCAAACCAACATAAAACCAAATGCTATAATATCTAAACATTCCCATCACAAAGCGATAAACCAGCATCAATCTAATCCATCATATCCCCGATACCAAAATACATCCGATACAATTACAACCTAATTACAAAATAAATATTCACAAAGTAGGAACAAAGCTTCAACCAGCAACCACATCCAAGATTCCTGCAATGTATCCGTAGTCTATTAGTCTGAAAGGGGTCAGAAATAATAAAAACGTGAGCTGAATGCTCAATAAGTATCAATATATAATATATAGAACAAATGTGCCCATAATCAGAGCGAAAATCAATAAAACATATATAATGCCCATAAACCCAAAGCCAAAATATCTAATATGTCAAATTAACGAATGCCCAAATGTGGTAATGTACGTGAAGTCCATAATTCAAAAAGTAAAGGCCAAATGATCCAAAAGTACAAAATCAACCAAATTTGATATCCAAATCCAGCGGCAGTTGGAACCTGCGCATTTTAGATCAAAGTCTTTAGTATCCAAAATCAGATACAAGTAAAAACATATCAAAAATTCAAAACGTGTTCAAATCGGAAAACCAAAGACCAAAAGGTTGACTTTGAGGAAGGGTTACATGTACTCCCAATAACCTTAAGCTATAAGTTACTATTTAGACCCATAGGCGAGCTATCTATATATTCTCATTTATAGATGGGGATAAACGTTACTTTATTTTGCCACCCGTAAATGATAGGTGCAATTCTCAAGTTTGTTTGAATATATTAGGACGTTTGAATATATTAGTTTTATTCAATTTCTTACTATAGTTCTTATAAAAACACAAACCAGGGAAAATCTCAATGTCAAAATCTAAAACTTTTCCTATTTGGCGAAAAAGTACAAAGTTTTCATCGAGAAGGTAAAAAACAAAGCTTTTCACCGTGGGGGAAAGGACAAATATTAAATCGATTCCAAAATAAAGTCTGACCCGAAGCACATGTATGGATACCACATGCAAGGTCCATATGCATGTTTTTATGACTTTTTTCTTTACAAATATTCTTATACATAGACAAAATACCTCAAAATAGTTGCCTATTTTCACAAAACAAGCAAACATCCTCAAATAATAACAAAAACGATGCCAAATCCCAAAACATCATGTATACGTTAAATCTACCAAATGTAAGTAAAACTAAACGAAAATTGAAATAGACTAAAGATAGGGTTTAAAAATACTTACCTCAACCTTTCATCTGACAAATTTGACCAAACGATGCCTTGAAATCCCTCTTCTTTTCTCCCTCTCTCTCTCCTCCTTTCTCTTTCTCTCTCCTTTCCTCTCCTCCCCGCACGAAATGATTGAAAATAGTGCGCGTCCCCATTATATAATCAAACCAGTGCACGAACGTCACCTCAGCTGCACCTAACTCTAGCTGCCTCAGGCGCTGTGCCTAACCCTAGCCGCGCCCAACTCCAGCTGCCTCAAGCGCTCCTCGAGCGCAAGCATTCTGCCAAACACCCTTGAGCGCTGCCTTGGTAGTTCTTTGGGCATGCTCAATCTGCCAAAAGCGTACGAGCGCGCATTGGGCGGGCCTCAGGCGCTGAATCTGCTTCCTTGCTCCGAATTTACTCCAAATTTACATTGTATAATTATTTTCAATATATCCGAAATAAATCTAAAATAAATTGATAATGTCAAATTAATCAAATAGGGAACCGGGTATTACATCTGAAGAAGCAATTATCATTAACTCTAAAAACACCTTAATTAATGGCACTTTAAGTGTTCAATCCTAGCAATCAAACAAGAGGAAATAGAACCAAGAAAATACCAACAAACAGGTAATATGATTTATAATATAAGTTGGAACAGTATATCCAAGATTAGTGAATGACGAATCAGACCTTAAACAAATCACCAAAGCTTTATTTTCTTCTTTTCTCTTTGCGAGTTGGCACCACTTTGTACTTGAAAGGCTTGTTTCTGACCTAAAAATCAGCTCCCCTTTGTGTAGTGCCTTCGGTGTTCGAATGCTAACACCCACGATAGTCACAGTTGGAATGCTAAGGAAAAAATTTCGTCAGTACAAATGTGCTCTTCATACGCATCAGGCATGGACATTCTATCTAAATTGAGTACATGATTAACCTGTGACACTGGAAAGCCTTTGCTTGTGTGAATTCTCGCTTAAATATTAAGCGATTGTCCCTGTCTGTGCCAAAATAAAAAATCAACATGACAATAGACGTGGGACTCATAAAAAGGTTACCGAAAACCAAACATTTTCTTCATCTCAGGCAGTTTAGCAATGGAGATGTGCGCCTCTGCCATCTCTTTCCAGTTTGATATGGGTGTTGGATGTATAGAGAGCTGTTATGACCCTCCCTATAAGGAGGCTTCAATATTCACTTAATGGCTAGATTAGAAATTTGGTGGATGAATAATAGAGACTGTATTAAATAATTTAACTAATTATTTAATCTCTATTGTTTCTTCATCCAACTTCTCATTCTATTTGTCGAATAGATATAATAGCTCTTTACCGGGAGGACCAAAAGACTACTTAAGGCAGAGGTGCCGTGAACTGGGGACAGTGAAAAGAGTGGTGGTGTTGAAAAGGAA
The DNA here is from genome assembly GCA_028571085.2 of Nepenthes alata. Lineage (NCBI taxonomy): Eukaryota > Viridiplantae > Streptophyta > Magnoliopsida > Caryophyllales > Nepenthaceae > Nepenthes > Nepenthes alata. The sequence continues at coordinate 1,922 of JAOVVI020006977.1, read as the reverse complement.
GCTGTTGAAGAGGTCCCAAACATTGAGAAAAGGAAGGGTCGAATATGCTGGAGTTTATAACAATCCTTATACTTTTATGTGGTTATCGGTTTACTTTTTTTCTCAGTTTTACTTATGAAAGTTTAAATTCACATGTTTAATATACCTAAAGTTTTAAAATTTTTAAAAAGGTCTGAAATTACATATTTAGTGAAGATATAAAATATGTATAAATCAAAAGTTGTGATATTTTTCAAACCTTGAAAGATATTAAGATTAATTTTAATAAGATTGGCAAAAACTCATCAAATATGTATAAATAAATGGTTAAAAATAATCAAATTTTAGCATGAAGTATTTTTGATATGGTTACTGTAAAAAATTTATGTTTGCGATGTCCAATGCCGTTACTTGCTGAGATTGATATTCGTGTTTTCATACACGGTTATATTTACCACAGGACTTTATGATAGCATGAGAAATTCACATTTCTTGTGATTTCATTTTCAGGTCTGCAACTTGTTTATACTGTGATCTTTGGATCATATGGGTCTTTTCTCTTCATCAGAACAGGTGCGTAACGGCTGATAATTTATCCTCCTCGAATGTCGAATTATATTTTATCTATTCCATTGTTTGTTTATAAAGCAATTAGATTTAGAAAAATTAAAGGAAAATATTGTCTATATGTTTGATTGCTTAGAATATCAGGGAAAAATATGGTGGCAAAATTATAGTAAATTATTCATATAGAGAAAGTGATTTCCCTTTTCTTTTTCATTTTTTTCCTTCCTTTCAAAAATTTCCTATAACCAAATACATGCTTGTTGCATAAGATGTCTGTTAGCCCACTAATTTTATAGATCATGATGTTGGGCTATTGAACAACATGTATGAAGTAAACATTGTACAAATAAGAATGTCAAAATAAATGATTAAAATCACTCTAAAAGATAAGAAATGAAGGATGATATTCTTAAATGTTTATGAGCTGAGCCTATAGAAGATAGGATGCAAGCTAATTGTGGTTGAATGAAGTGAATGAAGAGTTACACCAATGAAAATTTTGAATGATGAGGTAAAAAAATAATTTAAACTTCCACTATTGGAAGATATTATATTATATCAAGAGAAACTATCATGATTTTGGCACGAGTAGGTAATAAATATTAATAAATAAAGTAAAATAATAATAACTCATAATAATTGAAAATCTAGATAACTCAAAGTCGGATTGGACATACTAAACCCAGATACCAAAACAGCGAAATAACCACAAACTATTAGCGGATGTAGGACCTAACTGAATTAATCTTATTCAGCCCATAAATAAAATAATGCAACTTGCTCAAAAGCTAAATAACCTGCAAGGAAAAGTATCAATGAAATCTAAATCATCACGATACAGACCCTGTGCAAATTTAACTAATATAATGATCCCAAATATATATATATAAACAGTAATAAATGAAATATACAACAATCCTAAATATTAGTCCTAAATACAAAATTCAAATATAAAATATAATTAAACACATCTTCAAGTATTCTCTGTTCAAATTGTATAAGTAATCTAAGGTTCTCTAATTTGAAAATTTTAGAAAATAGGAACAAATTGTGAGCCTAAAGCTCAAGAAGTACATAAATAACATATAAGCCATGTATATAAAACAAAACAAAGGACTAGAAATTGAGAATACCCATGAAAATCGAATGTCTAAATTTTCAAACACAGTCTAAATTATAACTTGATACATAAATTTGTAATAGATATATGAATAACAAATAATACAAACTGTATGAAATTATCCAAATGTTTAAATTACATTATTCCAAAATGTTCAAATCTTCTAATTTAGATAATTCCGAATATTCAAAGTTCTCAAATACGATGCAGATCGAAATCTCAAAATCCAAATCGTTCTAAAATTTGCGATCCAAAA
>JAOVVI020006976.1:0-15196 GCA_028571085.2 Nepenthes alata | reverse complement strand
GTTCGTAATTTTATGGTATAGTTATTAATTGAGTTCTCCGTTCAAATGTCTCCTTAAATTTTTCTATTCTAATCGTTGAAGTATATTTTTGTGTATTAGCTATTTACATCTTAATGTGTATTATATTTTTAACATAATTATGCAGTAATAAATTCATCAATTTTGCGATATCGTTATTGTTTGAATTTCACTTGGAGATTTTTTACTCATTTGTTTCAATGTTTGAAGTATTTATTTTTAGACTAATTTTGTATATGTTTGAATATTTATTATCTTTTTAATAATATGCATGAGGGAAATCAAATTCACAATTTTGTTGATGAATTGTCGGTTAAGTAAAAATATTTATTTCATATATGGATTTAAAACATAAAGGAGGAGTAGTGTAAAAACCAATAATTAGTAGCCAATCTTTTTATTTCGTCCGCGCACATCACAGAACGTGTCAACGAGAGCCCCGGCTGCACGTGTTGAAATCCTTTAGATGCCAATCTAACGGACTGGGTGCTTCTCTAATGTAGGTCACACAGTTCCACCTACGCTCCGATTGTTAAAGCAGCCGGTTCTGCCATACTCTTCCTACGGAGGAGATTCATGGCATATTCGTAATTGTTTTCAAAACAGGAAGGCCACTTTTGGGATTGTGAGCACATCATTAGTTTTTTCTCTGAAAGCTTGTAGACGGACACCCAACGTAAAACCGGAAGGAAAGTCGGGAGCGAGAAAGCGAACGGAGAGAGGGAGAGAGGTTCACTTGCTACGTAGATGGCGGTTAGGGTTTTCTGTTGATCCCCAGAGCTTGAATACCTTTTTCCTTCATTCACAGTTTTCCCCACTGTTTAAACCCTAATTCAATTTTTCAACTGAGAGGTTACCTTCTTCTTATCACGTTAACTTCTCTTTTTTCGTCACAATCATATTAATATTCGGGAGCTTCGATGGGGGCTTCAGAAAAATCGTCGGTTCCGTCTAATTCGATGCAAGTTAGTCCTTTTTTCTGCATTTAGTATGTTTGTCTTGCTCTAGATTGAAATTCAATAAGGTTACTAGTTTACTTGCTATTTGAAGTTTCGAACTCATCCGCTGCGTGTTTGAAGTAAACCACTTTCATCTGCTTAATTTGTTGTTTTCATTCTCGACGTTTTTCTGTTTGATTGAGTTATGCGAAGAATTGCTGGATGCAGTTCCATTCTCGGTCTCATAGTAGCTCGTTCCGATATAATAATAATTTGTTGGAAGTGGAAATCTTCTTTTGGTCTAGCTGGGGATGTGTGCTGTTTTAATTGTGGAAGTTTTGCAGTCTGCTCATGTTCACACATTGAAATTAGGTTCTTTTCGATTATTAGTTACTATCTGCAGCGGAAAAGTAGATGTAGACATTGTTCTTACTAGTCTTGGCAACCATTGACTATCATATTTACATCACAAAGCACACATGATATAACTATCTATTTTAACCAACCTACATCAATCCATATGCCATGGCATCATTAATCTCTCTATTTTAGTAGATCCAAGTAAAGAAGTTAATTATTTTTAGGAACGTCTTGATCACTAATTTTGATGCTCATTATTCTCTCTAGAATTACTAAAATTACACTTTAAATATTTTAAGCCCTTAGTTTCAAGAGTCTTAGTCCAACGTGCTAGTTTTATATCTACACATGCTCTACTTATCTATTAAGAAAAATACAGTATGCAAATAACATACATCAAGCCATCTCATCTTGAGCATCTCTTGTAAGTTTATCCATTACTATAGTAAATTGTGAAGGACTCAGAGTTGACCCTTGATGCACTGTTATTATATATGAAAATCCTTGGTATTTCCTCATATAGTTTTAATGCTAGTTGTTACCTCTGAATACTTATCTTTTTTATTAAACCTATCTTTTCACCAGTTTCTTTCTTCTCTAATACCTGCCAAAAGACTCTTTAGGAATCTTATCAACAGCTTTCTCTAATTTAATGAAAACTACATATAAATCTTTTAAATTTTTCCTAATTTTCTAAATTAATATTCTCAAAAGATATATCTGGCATCAAGTCAAATTGATTTTCGGATATTTTCTTTTCTTGCTTTAGTCTCTATTCGATCATTCATCCTAGAGTTCTATACTATAAGTGTATGGCTCATTGATTTAATATTACAATAATTAGTACTTCGAATCTCTCCTTAGTTTTTATAACTAGGAACTATAATACCTTTCCTCCATTCACTTGATATTTTCTTAGTTCTTACAATCATATTAAATAAGCTTGTTAACTAATTCACCCCATACTTTCCAAAATATTTCCATACTTCTATATGTACTTCATCCTGTGCTATTTTCTTTAACTATTTTTTCATTTTTTAAGTACATAATCAACTTCTTCCACTCTGATTTTGGGGACCTCTTTGAATTTTATATTAATTGTTATATTTAGGCTTTCTATTATATTTTCATTCAATGGTTTATTAAAATAACTCCATCATCTTTTCTTTATTTCATAGATGATAATATCGATATTTATACAGTTACTATGGTATTTGTACGTATCGGTATCATAAGTATTCTCAACATATTAATCGATATTTTGAATGTCAGCCGATATTTTATTCTATACTTCACGTTCTTCTATAATATTCGGTTAGTTTCATCTATCATACAACTAATACTTGTTAGATCCGAACTCTTTATTTCTCTTGCTAGACCCGTACTCTTTCATGCTCTTTTATCTGTCGTAACTATATTGGTATGTATCAATATTGAAATTATTTCAGGCTTATTAGTTGATATTTTGAATGTTGGCTAATATTTTATTCTATAGTTTATGTCCTAGAATATTTGATTAGTTTCATTTGGCATACTACTAATACTAGTTAGATTCGTACTTTTTTTTTCTCTTGCTCTAGCTAATTTGTATATCTTTATCAAAGTCCCTGCCCTGCTTTGGCTTACTCTTTCCATTCTATTATATAATCTCTGATGTCTCTTCAAATCCCTCTTTGGATCCTAATATAGCGTAAAATGGATTATATGTTCTAGACATTGTTTCACTTATCACTTATTGGTTAGTGTTTTCCTCTCATTATATTTTTGAGAAAGTTTCATTATTCTTGAAAATTGCTGTCTTATAGCAGTATCGTTTTTCCTTTGCTGCCTTTTGGAGTTCCTCGTTCCTCATCAACCTTCCTCAGCACCAACTCTTTTCCTGTAGATATTGCTAAGATCTCCATCTCTATCTCCTTAATACTATTTTCCATTTCAATCTTTAGGTTGTTTATATCTTTTTTTATTGTTCATTACCTAAATGTCTTTTCATAATATTTTACCTCTAAATTTTGTTACGTTTTCTCCCTTCTAGTTCCACCACCTTGTTTGTTGACATTTTGAAGTTTCAATTCTTCTCTTCCATCATTTAATATATATGCCCAATACCAGAAGTCTATGGTGAGTAGTTAGTCTCCCCCTGATAATTATTTTACAATCTTTGCAGCACAAAATATCCCATTTTCTGATTAGAAAAAATGTTCTGACTTATATTAGGTCCACTTTTAACGGTTGTTAGTGTTCAACTCTTTTCCTTTTTTTGAACGCACTACATTCTCTTTTAATTCTTTACCCACAGTTATATCAATTGTCAAAGTCTCTATCCACTATTACACCAACTATATTCGTATCTCTATCCTTTGTTGAGTACCAGAACTGCCATGTCCTTTCTATTTCCTTGGCTTTCTCTTCTACCCACCTCGTATCTTATACACATGCTATATTGATCCTCCTCTTAGTCATGGTAATTCATAACTGCCACCTCCATATGCTTACAGTGACAGTATCAATATGTTAAGTTCCTAGTCTAATCTTGTTATTTTGACCAACCTCTTTAGCTGCACCGATCCGTGATACAGTAGCCCCTTTTGCTAGACCTGGCCCTACAATGAATCAACTCTAACCATTTAACACAGTGCTTGAGCGATGCAATGCTATTTAATGCTCTACTTGCGTGATGCAGATATATTTAACTCTGTAAACCAGCGATATAGTACTATTTAAAATTGTACTTGAGTGATACAGTGTCACAATTATGGGTTACCTCAACTTATTTGGTTAACTAATCCTTGCATCTTGGAATAACTATTCTTAGGTAGAGTATGGTTTCATCTCAATTTGATATCATTTCAAAGTTGATATGATAAATCCATCATAATATAAGGCTGTTTGAAATTTTCTTTGCGTATCTTTCCACCAAATAAACATTTCAGATTGCAGACATCTGATGCACCATAGCGGCTATTCTCTCCTATCTCCATCAATTGATTCTTTATTAGCTGTGTCTTTTTCGCTCCTTTTCTAGACCCCATGGTGTTGGAGTCTTCTGCACTTGGCCAGCCTTCTGTATGTCTAGACTGAATGAAATCTGGTAGGATTTGCAAGCTATGTCTTTAATTAATAGTTACCTGCAAATAGGTCATTATTATTCCTTAAATATTGCTTAGCCATCCAGCTTGTAAATGTTGGACACTCCCATCCACTGACTAGTCTTGCCTTAGGTACATATTAAATTCCTATTTCTAGCTTAACCTGGAAGCTTTTTGATCTTCTTTATGTTCCATTTTTAAAAGAACAAATATAAAATAAAAATTTCCTTGATTGTAGTGCTGAAAGAAGAGGTGCTTTGCTGCCTATTGATATGATCTCCATTTGTATGCTGCTTGACTTCTTCCTATACAGGTTGTATTTGAATTATTGCAATATAATTCATCGGAAAGATCACTATTTTAAATTGCTTAGGTTTAGGATCCATTCCATGACCCTCATCTCTCTCTCTCTCTCTCTTTCTTTCTGTGTGTGTATGTGTGAGTGTGTGGGGTTTACTTTATGGATGGAACATGAATCTATGATTCTTTATGAAAAAAATTCATGACCATTGTTAAAGAGGTCTAAACGTTGATTTGGAAATTTCAGAAATGAAGGGCTTCCTGGTTGATAGCTACCCATTTACATAGGCTAATGCTGTGGGTTCAGTCCCCTAAATCTCATCTTCCTCATTCTACCTATCCAGGAAATTGTAAATGTCAAACGTTAGCCAACTTTATCCCAAAAGTTAATTTCATGGCCTTTAAGATCCCTTTTTGACTGCTGCATCTTCTTGATGGATAGGTGAGTGTTGGTATAATCTGGTGACCTCTGTGATCCCTTTTTGACTGTATCGTCTTCGTGATGGATAGGTGAGTGTTGATATGTGGTGTTCATGTGTCTAGTTATTAATTCCTCCCAATGGCTACGGTAATTAAGTTGTTTTTACAATTGAATTAGGGATAAGTTATTATGTTGGCTTGAGACATAGCAACTAAAATTTCACTGGTACTTTGGCAGCTTTGCCTTGAAATATAACCTCAGTTCCTCAGAACATCCTATCTTTGTTTTGTCTTAATGACAGTCATATCCTTAATGTATAAATGTCTTAACCTTTTCCCATAATTTCCTTATACTTACTACCCATCGAGAGCATAGATCCATCCTATGCCAGAAACATGTAAGGCATCCATATACTTGCTTTAAATTAGATCTGCATAAACTTGAAGACAATGGTCCTTCTACTTGTCAAATACACAAGTAAGAGAGATTGAAAATAGAATAATATTTCAAATCCCTTTTGAACTTTTTTTCAGATACTAGAATTACTTACGGCATAGTGCTTCCTAGTTAGCATAGCGGGTACATCAGTATGATCTATTTTACCTTCTTAGGGTTGTCTTGGAAACACCACATTTGGGTGAGACTACAATGCATCATGTAACCACTCATCCGAAAAGTTTGAGCCCTTAGGTAAGGCAGAAGATTAGGCTATATACTCCACAATGCTCCCTCGTGGAAATGTCCTTTAGGTCTGAAGCATTAGCTAAGCATAGGCTCATCTTTTGTCATTTGTTGAAATATAATTGTGGTGACTCGGGGTCGATCACCAGACTCGGCCAGAATTGGCCACGCTGAAAAGCTTTAATCATAGATGGTCATCATAAATCCATCATTAAAAAAATGTCAATTATAAATACTAAACTCCTCGAATTGAGAAATTACATCGATGCCCAGACAAAATAAAACTAAAGGGAATGCAGTCTCGACAGACTATCCAATATATATTAAAACGGAAAAAAAATCTCAAATCTCTCAAAATAATGCTTCTAGACTTTGAAATCGTCTCTCTATTTGAAGTATATTCAACAAATATATGATCTCCGGTAGTACACTATCAACCTATTCTATTTTGGAGTTAAGAAATCATAAGAGTAAATCAAATGCCCAATAAGTGATATTATCAAAATATTAGAATTCAATAAAATATTTTGGCGAATAACATCAACTATGCTAGAGTAATAACAACATGCAATCAACCATCAATTATTCGAGACTCAATGCCATGTTGTAATCATGACTCAAAAGTTATAGGGGCATCTAATAAGGGTTTCTAACAAAACCAAACTTCGAGAATGCAATTAGGATTTTACTGAATGTGAATATTGATAGGGATATAGGTTCTATCAAACTTATCGTAATAGAGGTTATAATTGTTTGATATATAATAACAATCTTCTTGAATTTTACTTTGTCATTGTGAACCGGCGACTATGTGCTTGCTACTATTGGTTTGATAACATCCACGAGTTATCGATACTTGTAAGTTTGACAAGTGATCAACCCTATGATCTTATGATACATTGTCACTTATTATGCACAAGTATCGTATTCTTGTTATCCCCTCAAGCTAAATCTAGAATATGTCACACTTGTATTCCTATGGTCTAATCGGGAGCCATGTCCAAATAGGTTACAAAATACTTTATTTCAAACCACATGTCAATCCAAGCACCCTCGATGCAATCTCTCAATATCTCATCGTGTGTTGCTTACAGGATTATAAGCATTCCTCCATAACATGGACCTTAATCCATCGGGATATGGATATCAGTAGCAGGCAACTATAGACCACACTGAGGTCCACAAGTTTTATATTCCTTAAGATTGTAGTATTTTTATATAATCTCTTTTACTTTAACCATAAATGTCAAGAATATAATCATGCATCCAAATATTAAGCAAAGAAAGACAGCCAACAACTAAGGACAAAAGAAACAACTCTCTAAGTACATTAAGTACTCAACACGTGGCATCCTACTGATCTACTACTGTTCTACACTCTTGGCATAACTCTAATAACCATCATAGCCTGCGTCGGAAGCACTCAAGACATACAAATAATAAATTCACCGATTTATATCATACAAGAAGTATATAATGCACGAAAACCGTTTTCTACCCTAAGGCTTGCTGTAAACTGACTTACATCATGTATTTTAAGGCATAAAGAAGTGGATTTATATCACAGAAGGATGAAATACTCATAATTGGCTTTTCACATGCTGGTGTTCAAACTTCATTTTAATGTTGGTTGGATAACAGTGTGGCGTTTGAACAATGGCTCACATGCAAGGCTCACGTCACGCAAAAGACAATGAAAATTGAGTCATTCAAACATGAAATTAAGCATAAATCCTCTATACTTGTTACATTAATTTATAACTGGAACTAATAAAATTCAATGAGAATCTCATGGATTTGGATTAACAAGTATAAAGATAAGAATGTCTAATGACGGTAGAGATTTCACATTTATGATGTGTGAGATTATGAGGAGATAGGAATATCACTTTCCTCGTGATGTGTGAAATTGAAGATCTAGAACATGCACGACCACCGCGTCTACTTTTCGAGTAAAATATGAAGTCCTCACCAAAATATAGGTCCAAGGCAAAGAAGAAGACTAGAATGTAGTATACTCTTCTTTCTCTCTATGTTGCTCTCAAGTAAGATGTAAAACTCCCAAGTGGTAGTGGCTAACATTTATATAGGGAAGGCCACTTAGTGAGAAAGCAATTATGGGAAGAGGTGGATAGGGACAAGAACCTTGAATCACAATAAAATCTAATAAAGCCAAATTAAGACTACATTAATAATAGACTTAGGTTAAGTGTACTAAGAAAACTAGCATAATGATATAATGCGAAAACATTTAGAAGAAGGGGTGGCCAAGGGGAGTGAATTCAACTCCATATAATTCCCAAATAATTATAGATTAAATATAAGTGTGGGCTTTACTAATTTACATTCATTGGGGGTGCGGTTAGCATAGCATAAAGTGGAGAACTTAGTTCATTCACATGATATAATTCAAATTTTAAGATTATATCTTTAATTTAACTTCTTAATTATTAATCACTTTTTAGATACACACGAGTGCATAATAATGGCATAAAAAGTCCTAATTGATATCATAAAAAGTCCTAATTGTATGGATAGGCCTAAATCAATATCAAATTGCTTACCCATGTATGTTTTACCTTGATTGGCCTATTTATGGTTATCCTGATTGGCTATGGGTTGACTAAAGATATGCATAAAGTGATATATGTATGCTTGACTTCATTTGAAGATGGTGTGGTCAATACAATTATTATTTGTCTACCAGAAGAGCATTTTTTCTGTGGTCCTGATATCATGACCTTAGTTTCACTGAAAAACAGCTATAGAGCCGCCTGCATTCATGTTATTTGGGGGACCCATAATATTGCACGTGGACATGCAAGCAGATTATTCCAACTTTGTATGCTGGTCATGTCATGGTTTATTTTTAGCACAAATTGGATCGTGGGACATTATGTGGATCGTAAGGTGGTAGTTTTTGTGGATGGACACTATAATAACAATATTGACAGTAGAAATACTGTGAAAAGCTCATTATACCAGATCCTGTTCCTTTTGGAGAGATGCCTTTCAACTTGGAGGTTTGGTGTTTTCATTTTTCAAAAAATCATCTGTTCTTCTGTGAAGCAAGTCAAAACCATATGCTAGGACAAACCTTTGAATGCTAAATTACCTTAATAATGGCCTTACAATCCTCTCTTGCTGAATTTAAGTGTGATTGGTGGTGCCATCATTTGTGCATCATGATTTTCCCCTACAAGTAATCAATACTAACTAATAAAATAATTTTTGTCTGCTAATAGATTTCAAATTAAAATCCTGGGCTTCTAATATTTGTACTCTTAGGATGGATATTTTGATCCAAAAAATAAAATACGGATAATCAGTTCAAAATGGATCTCAACATTGTGCTATTTGATGTTTTACCTCATTGCCTTCTTACATGAATACTGTAGCATTTATTTTCTTTGAATATATTGATCCCATAGTTTCCTTGCTTCCATTGACCCATGTCACCTTATATACAATAAACATAAGCTATTCATGGTTTTAAGAGGCCTGTGGGTTCCCCTTCCTTTTTTTTTTTTGGTGTGTGTGTGTTTATGGAATGGAAATTTATGCGTAGGTAAGCACTGTATTAAGCAGAAATTATTTTGTCTTATAAGAAACTAGTTGACTGAGCGGCTGGATAACTTACCACAATATAAATGGTAGTCAGTTGTTGTATTTTGAGTAGAAATGTTATCTTGTATACCTTTTTGTGTTCAGCATGTTGTGCTGGAAAGGAAGGTTGCTGCTTTTTTTTTTTTTTTGGGTGTTGGTTCTTGCAAGTAATTTCTTGTAATCAATTGCAGTGCCTTGTCTTTATGCTATGATTCTATCTATGGCTTCTGGTAATTAACCTGCTGCAATCTTCTATGGTTTTGCCTCTTTTACTATGGAAAGTGTTAAGTTCAACTCTGAGTGTTGCTACTTGCTATTAATATACACAGCGTACGTATTGAAAACATATTTACTATTATGTGTATAGCGTGTCAAAGTCTATCGCTTGAATGAGGATGGGGATTGGGACGACCAAGGAACTGGCCATATCACTGTTGATTACTTAGAGGTTTGTGATCCTTCGTTTACAAGCACAGTTGATCCCACAATATCATTGACAAGTAGACCAATTTGTTGATTACTTGGACATTTCATACTGCAGAGATCAGAAGAACTAGGCTTGTATGTTATTGATGAAGAAGATAATGAGACTTTACTACTGCACCGAATCAATTCAGGTGACATATACCGAAAGCAAGCAGGTATTGTCATGTCAGAAGTGCATTAAACATATTTTTTAAATCAGCTTTTAATTTGACTGTTTCTGTACCACACAGATACAATTATATCCTGGAGGGACCCAGAATATTCCACTGAGTTAGCCCTTAGCTTTCAGGAGACAGCTGGTTGCTCTTACATATGGTACCAGAAGCCTTTATATTGTAGTTTTTTTCCCCTTTGCGCCCTTCTTTTCTCACTCCTAACATAGAAATATTATGCAGGGACCAGATTTGCAGTGTGCAAAGAAATCTACACTTTGGTACTCTTAACAGTAAGTTATTGTAGTTTGCTCAAGCAAAGGCAAGTCTTGTTTGTAATAATATTTTATGCACAAGCTTGATGGACCTTGAAGCTGATTCTGCCCGCACGTGAGACATTATATGTATCTGCATTGTTCATGTTGAATAGTTTAACTGGACTTGGTCTTTCCTTTTCCTTTCCATGGGGGAAGCAAAATCTTGCATTTACTTGCATATCCATCTTGCTGAGGATAGCTATTGTGTTCTGAGAAAAACCTGAAAAAATCAGCTTGGATTGGAATTCCTCATGATTTCTTCTTCCTGCCATCTAGAAATTTTATGCAATAGTATGGTATTAGTCAGATAGAAGGACATGGATTAATTTTGGGAAGATATTGGTCATATTGAACTAGCTGTTGTTAGTTCAAAGCTATGGTAGATTTTTGATGTAGAAAAATTATATATGAGATCTTATTGAACCAATCGGCTTGGATTGGAATTCCTCATGATTTCTTTTTCCTGTTATCTATAAATTTTATGCAATAGTATGGTATTCTTGTCTTACAGTCTATTTTTCTGTATGAGGACTAATTGCCATAAACATTTCAATTTAATAGTCTGATAGAAGGACAAGAATTAAATCTGGGGAGATATTGGCCATATTGAACTTGCTGTTGCTAATTCAAAGATGTTGCTAACTTTTTACATAGAAAAACTATATATGAGATCTTATCTTGGTGGGCTGGCTTTTGACACCTCTCTTGTTAGTGGGGCTGAGACTTTTGAGTCTTCTTATTGAGAGGGGGAGAAGTTGCAGGTAGTGAATCTTTCTTGGGAGGGGGTTAAAACATCAAAGTAGATGGTGTCGCAATATTCTTTTATTAATAATTTTGTCATTTTGGGTTTAATTCACTTCAACCATGATAATGCCACCTTTAAGAAGTGTTTGAATATATTTTTCATCTTCTTGCTTCCTAAGGTGGCAGTTGTTAAGGACATATGCTATATATAAATTCTGTTAATAGTACTGTGTACAGAAAGGAAGTGGCTTTACAGTCTCATTTCCTGCAACCAGCATGCCTTCTTCAGTCTAAGAGTTTTGATTGTATATTCTTGATTTAATGAAAATGATGGAAGTGGTGTGCTGTGTTCAGGCTTAATGTAGAGAAGATAATACATCTACAAAAAAACATATATAATTCAGTAATGACACCAAATTATGTAAGGATACCCTTGCTCATCATAAATCCAGAAAAAACCCAGAAACAATAGAAGAGGAGAAATAATTAACATAGAGACGATTTTGATGAGTTGCTCTATTGTTACTTGAAGCTAAGGGTTTGTTCATGATGCAAGAGCAGGTCTCACACAGAGATCAAAACCAAAATCTAACAAATCAAATAAACAAGTACATGAAGGGCCTATTTATAGGCTAGAATACTCGGAGAATGAGAAGAATAATGAAGGATAGCTAATTATATTATGAGGTTACCTTCCTATTTATAATAAACTTAAAATCTTTTAAATATCTAGCCAATGATATATATATATAAATAAAAGCTAGGAAAACAGAAAACTTCTAAATTGTTCCAAATGGCTTTTATACTCTAGTATTATCGAATTAATTCTTAAGGATGTCAATTACCAATTGCATCCCTTCTGCAGCTGGTAGTTCGGGAAATGTTGAGTGATTTTTGAAAGCTTTTTTTCCAAGAAACATTTAATTTGAGTCCACTGTTCAAATGTTTTCAGTTCCAACGAGAATTCTGTGTAATTAGGATGATTCACAAGTTTTTGGGTCTCTCCCCCATATTTCCTTGTACAGAGGGGTTTTTTTTTTTGGGGGGGGGTTTGCTTTGCTTTTCTAGCACTAATTGTTCACAAGTTTTTGTCAAATTATGAACTTTGATTTACAAACCGAGAAATCCTGGGCTAATATTGTAAGCAACTATGTATGATATATGGCAAGGGAGTTTTGTTTGATTCTTGTTATAAAGACTGGAAATTCCAGGTAGACTTTAGGCATTGCTATGGGCCAGTTAATTGTTGACCTAATTGTTTTCTTTTTGCTTCTACAGATGAAGATTGTGCTCACGTAGGAAATATTTGACATTGTCTTTACCACATTGAAGCAATGATTTAATGAGATTTAACTCCTATGCGATAGCTAAGTTAACAATGTTTCTGTATTTGTTATACTACGGGAACTGCATCTGTGAAATGTAGGTTCCCAAGAGGTAAGAACCTTGCCTTTTCTTGGAGTGTGTCAGCATTGAGGTCGTGCTTAATCTACAGCGGATGACTGGCTGAGTTTATTATGATAGTTTGATCCATATTAAACGTATAATAGAGATTATTTATGGATGCCTAATCATTGTTGTTGAACGGTTTTGTAGAGCAAATTAAAACTGTCCCACTGTAAGAGATAAGGAAGTGATTAGGAAAAAGAAATCCTTTTTAAGTTGTTTTCAGTTTTTTGGTTTTATATATGTTCAAATAAAAACATTACCGGCCCATGTTTTTGATTTTCCTAGCTGGAAGATGGAATGTTCTTCGGTTTTATATCGAAAAGGAAAATAGGAAATTGAGTAGAAAATAGAAATGGAAAAAACTATGAATTGATTTCTACCGTTGAACACAGGCTCTAGGTCAGTCCTATATTTAAGCATATTGACAATCTCATTTGTGTTTAATTTATAAAAGACAAGCTATCATTTTGTAGAGTCACATGCATCTATGCTGTATTGTTGTCTGAATTTCACCTTTAGTTCCCAAATGCAATCTACATGGAACTAGTTTTGCTAAAGCTAGCATTGTTCATCACCATGTAAGTGATTTTTGATGAATGTACCGATTTTGCTCTCTAGATTCTTCTTTCTGTTCCCCCTGGTGCATTCTGACTTGTTTATTGTTTAAATGACGTTTGTTTTAAATTGAGATTTTTCTTGGTCTTCTCTCTGTATTATGCAGATGACACATTTCACAGTGCCAACAGTGAGTTGCGAGAGCTGCCTGCAGTTGAGCTGTCGACCCTTCCTTTGATATTGAAGGTCATACTTAAAGCTCTTAATCTCTTTGTTCTTGGACTTCCAAGCGGTTATTGGGCAAACTACTTCATCTGAACATTGTTTTTTATTTTGCCGTTTGAGTGTCTAACTGGTAGAGGTAAACCTTGGCTGAATGTTAAAATTATTTTGCTGTTAGTGGCCATTGTTTCAAATTATGAAAAATTGTTCTCTGCAACACGGGTGAGGTTGTGTTGTCTGAACCTTCCAAGACCCATAATTTGGGAGCCTTATACACTGTGCCACCATATTTAGAGTCTAACCCTTTTTAGCGTTATTTGATTTGAATGCTCAAGATATTTGAATTTTCTTTCTGCTACTTTGATTTGATTTTTTTTTTTTTTATTTTACTTTGGAATGATACAAGGGGAAGGGTGGAGTTAGGTGGAATGCCAGGGAAATTGGGTAGCCTATCAGCATGTTACCTCTCCAACAATCAAGTGTTTGTTTGGTGGAGCTATGATTTTAGCTTGGTGCTCTTGTTATTCCTGTGTACAGTTTTGTTACTGAAAAAAAAGAGTGAGGGTTGACAATAGTAGCTGTTTATAGTGAAGTATTTGTAATCTTACGTGCAATCCTAGTGAGTTGTTGCATCTTTTGATAATTATTTTGATGACGGTAAATCTTGGTGAATTACTATTCAAGAAGCTTCTCATTCGGGATATCTTTGGCTCTTCTTATTTTCTTGTGAGTTTTGACTATCTGCTGATAAATTGTACTAGCTGAAAATTTATTTGAAGTTTCAATGTTGGTCATAGGGATCAATGTTGATTGATAGCTGAGATAGTAGTCTGTGACCTACAAACTTGAACCTTTCTGGCTTAAAAAGTTTTGTTGTTCAACTAGTTGAGGAAATGACAACTCTGTGACAGTTTTTATGTTATTGATGCTGCTGCTGGCCAATTTCATCAGAATTTGTTGAAAAATTTACGTTATGTTACATATGTAGTATTCTTGCTTATGAGCAGTTCTTGATTGTAGGGATTGTCAAAGTTGGCAGAAGAAATTCATGATGTCACCATTGTTAATGCTTATGAATGTTTTATACATATGTATCATTTTGGCAGTGATGTAGTGTTCTTCCGTGCAATTGCAAGATAGAAAGAAGTGGGATTAATTTTTATGCAATTGTAGATTGGGCCTGGAAGACCTGAAGCTCTGCCACACATTGTGGTGCATGAGTCGAGGTGTTGACAAGCCAGGACACTAGGTGAATTGTTGTGCCTTCGGTCTCAAAACAATTACTCAGAGGTGTGTTTGTGACTAGGCAGAAGTGGCATTGATGTGGTGATGACATAGGTGACTATGTCTTGGGTTATTGACATGGGTGTTGGCATTGAGCAATGACACTACTGATTACCACGGTGGCATTGAGCAATGACTATGTCTTTCGTGATGCGGCACGAGAGAGTTCTCTTGGATCAATGACATTTTCCAATCACCTTGAGAAATAAAGCAAGTCCTAGGTGGGAATATGAAAATGCAATAAAGTCGTGTCCAAGTGCTTGATTTGTTTGTAGAGATATGTCTTCGTAATAATTGGGACATTTCAATGTTTACTCCAAAAAATCCTGTAAAAGTCTAATATCCTCTATTGGGGAATTTGGTGTTCAATTATCAACCACCTCGAGACGTTGTACTGTTACAAGGCACTATGATTGATATAATTATTGGCTGATACAATACATATTGACCAATATGTATCGGTGTTAGGTCTCCTTGATACTAATACTTATTGATTTTGCGACAATATTACGATATGTTTTTAAATCTATCAGTAGCTTATTATGAATAAACATTCAAAAGGGTGTCATAGTTGTCG